>WBND01000694.1:97512-114452 GCA_013398595.1 Tychaedon coryphoeus
CAATATAGAAAGAATTACTTAAACTCGTAGAACTTTAAAACTTCAATAGTTTCTTTATTAATCTCTGAAGGTTCTTCTGGGCAAAGCCCTTTGCTGGTTGCTTTGAGTGGAAATCATACTGGGCAACTGAACTTCACAAGCAAAATGAATCAGCTGTATCTCCGCTGGTCAACTGATCATGCAACCAGCAAGAAAGGATTCAAGATCCGTTACTCAGGTAACTATTCATGCTTTCCATTAAATTATACTTTGTGGATATAATGTTGTCCACCTAGGCTTAAAGCCATGACAACTGTTTAACATCAAATAGAACTTGTAATCTAATGTCTGTTTCTCTGAAGGTAATTTTTTAGAACATATATTTTAAGGGTATGAAATAATTTCAAGTTTAAGGTAAGCACAGAACTTGATCTCTCCATTTTTTCCCAGTGTGCCAGAGATCTCCAGATTAATATTTCTCCAATTAATACTCCTCTCTGCACCTATTCTCTTGTCTTACCAGATCTGGAGAGACACTGTTGAAATGTAGTGGTAAGGATAACCCTTAGACTTACACAGAAGTACTCAGAAGTGAGAGTTTTTGATCCTCAATAGCCGTGCAGTAATTCAGCTGCAATTCAGTACACAATTATTAGGCTTACAAATTCCTAGAGTTGCAGTTCACAACTGCAATAATGCTTCTCTATGTTCTTCTTCATGTACAAATAAGAAGTGGGGGGAAATAAACCCTTCATTTCTTCAACAGGCTGCATATGAATCTGGTAACATGAAAATATGTGAGTAGTCCATCTAAATAGTGCCAAAATTATTTCCATTATTAAAAAAATCAAGAAGAAACATACTGCAGTACTAGATTATGTGTTTTGCATATATATATGGATCCTTACTCAGTTTGCAGCCTGTTTATGATGTCTTCCCACATACATCTACAGACACATTGCTATTAAAAGCTTGGCTTAGGGATCATTTACATGATGTGAATAGCATATGTGAGAGAGAAAGGTGATAATTGCTGTCATTAACATTTGCTTCTTCTGTGTTTGGACTTGATTAGTAATGTAAAGGTTGTGTGTGTTAATTTTAGTGGCAAATAACTGTCAATATAAATTAAGTAGAGAAAGGAACACTAAAAATGTTTTAGCAGAACATTTCATGAAGCACCAGGTATCTCCTATTTAGTCATAATAAATGTTCTTAGGGAGACAGTTTTTGGGGAGCTCACGCCTTTTCTGTGCCATCCATGTTCTGCCTATCTAATTTCCAGAAAGTTTCACTTGTTACTGAAGCAAAAAAAGATCAGGGCTCAGCTCAGAGCATAATTATGATTGTTTGGGGAATTTAGGAACTAAGCAGAAACTGTTAGCAGTCAGGAAAAAATCAGTAAAAGCATCAGCTTCACCTGTGCCTTTGGATAATTACTAGAGACAGACTGAAGGTGAGGGATGGAGAAAGGAAAGCTTCTTTCCAGCATGATGGAGATTAATTTAGTTTTTCATAGTAAAAAAGCAATTGCAGGACTTAATAGATAGATTGAGATCGTGCAAGAGGGAACAAAGAGAACCTGTCACATCATAGCCCTCAAATGTCTGGTAGTGAAAGGAGTGAGCTTTCATTCATTAGTTCAAAGTGAGGAAGCAATATCAGGGTTACACTAATGGACTTCATGTGAAGGTTTTGGTTTGTAAGTATCAAATTATTAAGAAGACTGATTTTGGAGGAATGGCAAAATATTTTGTACTTTTGCATGTACACAAATCACGTTTTACAGTACTGAAGAAGTGGTCTGTAATTGCTAGGCTCAATTCAATTATTATGGCACTAGCTGTGACTAACAATAAAATAGGGGGGCTGGAGACAGATATGCAATCCTTATGGCTATGTTTTAGGAACAAACAAGTTTAGCTTTTTCTGCTTTACTGACAGTCAGTGCCTGCATTTGTCTCTAAACTTCTGTCCATTTCACATGAGATTCAATGGAAATAATCAGCATGAAAGGAGAGTAACAGTGAGCAGCAGCATAAACAATTGGATTTGAATCCTAATGAGGGAGAGCAACATCGTGAAAGTAGGAAAAATACAAGATCACAAAAAGGCTATTGATACTGTGGCAGCTGTGACTGAGCCAGCAGGCTTCCTCATGATGAAGAACCTATTGAAATGAATTACTGCCCTCCCATAACCTTTCCCTTTTCTCCAGCTATGCCTGTGCACAAAATTTTGTAAATTGTGGTTTTGTCACAGCTAGATTTCACTTGTATTTACAAATTTTATTCACTGTTAAAAAGTGCTAAAAGCTGTTATGGGAATGTTTAATATTTTCTTTAGCATACAACCTTAATTGTGCAAGCGGTTTGCTTAATAATAATAGTATGTTTACAATCATGTGTTACAGGATTTTTTACTAAATCTCAGTAGAGAAAAGCTGAAGCATTACAGCAGATGGGTATTCTTTTAAGGGCTTTGACATATTATAGAGGCACTAGCATAGATTTTAGTCTAAATTATACATTTGCTAACAGCACTAATGCCTGAATATTAAATGATCTCTTAATCTAGGGAGTATCTGCATAGCATCCCTCAATAATGTATAACCCTGCATGCACGTTCCTACCCAAGCTAGGATAGAAGAGGTAGATGATTTTTTTTTTTTTTTTATTATTGATAGAAGGAATGAAAGTGCACTACAGTACCTGGCATATCTGCTAGGGGCACAAGGACTTGGAACCAGAAGGGAACGTCATTTGCTACTTTTCAAATAGACATTGCCACTATAATAACATTTACAGGCTTTTGTTTAACTTTTGGTTATTCATTCAAAAGTAGATAAGTCAAGGGGTTACTTAGCTAATTTGTAGTCTCTTGCCAATAGTACTATTCTTCTTTATGCCTCAGGTTTAAGTGGCCGAGTTTTTGTAGCAGGAGGTCTACAAGTATAGCTTCTGTGAAAAGCTGCCAGATGCTTCCCCCTTGTCCAAAAGAATCAGGTCCAAGATGGACCTGTGGCTAGCCAGGGATGGTGGTAGTGCCTCTGCAATAACACACTTAAAATATATATGAATATATACACACACACATATATATATGTATATATACTCAGGAGTGGCTAGAAGGAGTGAGAATATGTGAGTGACAACTCTAAAGAAACTAAGGTCGGTGAAGATGGAAGGGGGGAAGGTGTTCCAGGTGCCAAAGCTGAATTTCCCTGCAGCCTATTTGCTTTTTAACCCTAGCACAGCACTAAGGCCCACCCAGCTGCTTGCTCACTCTCCCCACCCCCACCCCACCCAGCAAGATACAGGATGGAGTAGAGAGTCAGAAGAATAAAAATGAGAAAACTGATGGGATGAGATAAACAGGTAAAGTTTAATAAAAAGCAAAACAAATTCCTTTTAAACAAAAGCTGCACATGCAATCAAATCAAAGTAAGGAATTCATTCACCACTTGCCATTGACAGGTGTTCAGCTATCTCCAGGAGAGCAGGGCTCCACCAGTCTTAATGGTGACTCGAACATAACTTGCAACAGTGAGCCTTCCTTTTTCTTCTCACAGCTTTTATTGTTGAGCATGACACCATATCTTATGGACGATCTCTGTGGTCAGTTGGGGTCAGATGTCCCATCTGTGTCCCCTCTCAAATCCCGGTACATCCCCAGCCTCCTTGATGGTGGGATGGTGTGAGAAGCAGTAAAGACCTTGACTCAGTATAAGTCTTGCTCAACAGTGACATCCCTCTATTATCAACACTGTTCTCATCAGAAATCTACAACACAGCCTCATATTAGAGCCTTTGGAGAAAATGAACCTTATTGTAGACAAACCCACATACCTAGGAAAAGAGGAGGGGAAGGGGAGGCCAGGTAGGGCAGAGACTTTTCACAATTTGGTTTAATTTGTCATTATCTTACTCTGATCTGATTGGTAAAAGATTAAATTAATTTTCCCAAGTCACAAGCCTTTTGTTATATTTTGTCTCCTCTGTGCAGCTGAGAAGGGGAGCAATTCAGAGGCATCCAGCCAGAGTCTAGCCAGCACACTTGTATTATGTTCTCTTAACCTCATATGTAATTGCAAGAAGCTTAATTCTTCACCACTATTTTTTTGTTATTTTTAAGCTTTGGGCATGTTAAACAAGTGATCCTACTCCCTCTTTATTTCAATTTAAAATAAAAGAATATTGATTGGTATTTACATTTTCCAGTAGGTGGTTAGAAGTGACAAGGGAACTGTGTGAAGAACTTCATCAAACCCTCTATAATTGTTTCTTCCTCAGTTTGTAAACTTTTACATGGTGATTTGCACAGCAGGAAGGTCACAGCGGAGGTTCATATGGTACTGCAAATCACAAAAAAAATATTAAGGGTGATTTACAAATGTTGAACCACCAGTAAGAACAGTTGTCATATAAATGGCAGGTTATTTAGTCACATATTTAGTTTTGGAAGGGGCAGAAATTCACAATTATGTCACTAAAGAGGGACTAGGCCTTTACAAATTTATCTTGTCTTTTCATATTGTTTATTTGTTAGATTTAAAATAAAATGCAAAAGAAAAATAATGACAACTGGATTCCTTTTTGGTGCTTGGTTGAGTATTGTTCTCCATTTTGATCCTGTACATTTTAAAGTGAAAAGTAACGTATGGACTGGATGGTCCATTATTTAAGAAAATGGTTTAGTAATCAGAAAATATATATTTAGCTTTCTTATGTGACTTTACCTTCTTTCTTTAGGCAGTGTCCAATTTCTTATCTATAAAGTGAGTATGACAGTAGGCCTCTACTACAGTGGATGTTTAAAAAATAGCAGCATAAAGACATAAGATTCCCTGGTAATATGGCAAAGACAATTAAATAGTCAAAAGGGAAAGTTTTAAGGAAGGAGTATACTGAGGTGTGACTATTTATTTCTCAGCATAAAATCTAGCATGTAAGGTAAACAGAGCACTGTTGTATCAAAAGAAATTTTTTTCATTTATTTATAATTTCAAACACAGTACTGTTTCTCTGAATACTTAGAAATATCTTCTTCATATTAGTTTTTTGATGGCTGATCAAGGATACTGCTGGGAAATCAAGTCCTTTGCTAAGATAAATTCTTTGATAAAATTTTGTGGATTCCCTGTAGAGAGTGAGTTCTACAAAATCATCTGGAAGGGTTGGACATGGAGTTTAAAAGAATTTTAATTTTTAATAGGGAGTCATTTAATTGAACTTCCCTGAGACTGTCTCAAACAGTAAAAAAAAACCTCTCAGCATAAATGTTTAAATGTTGCAGCTATTAAGAGAATATGCTTTGTTATAGGAAAAGTGTGGTCCTGCAAATGCATGATCAGTGTTTACATGTGCTGCTGTCCACACATCTCTTGACTAGTGATATGTGATTTAGCTAGCAGCTATTATCCTGTTGGTATTCAGTGGTAAATTGCAAAAGTTCTGATGTTAAGTGTGCTGTATGTTTTGATTATAAGTGAGCTGAAAATGTTCATTATGTTGTTTTACAAAGTAAACTGTTATCTAAGAGGTCTTGAAAGAATGTGGACAACATGTCATTTGGAAAAGTAAATTAAATCTATAACTGTAAAGTTACTTCAGTCACTGGGACGGTCATGGGAGTTTATCACATTTTGTGGTAAAGCATTGTCATTCCTAGATGAGAGCACTCCTGTGTCATTACACCTATTTCAGCTAAGCCTCATGAGATTCCAGGACAGATTCCCCTCAGAAACTGGCTGGGAGAAAAACAACATTTTATCACAGTGGTCCTTGACACAATGCTGCGGTATTTTATGAGTTCACTGTACAGATTTTGCTTAAGCTCAAAATTTTCACTCATCTTACAGTATCTGTAGTTTTCAGTCTGGCATTCTTCAAGCATTTGCTTACACTTCAGGTCTCCAGACATTTGTTTATTGCTTTGTGGTTTCTGTTAATATGTCAGTTCCTGATCCTAGAAATTTTTATGTGTGCTTCATCCTGAGCTCTGAAGGGAGTTCCGTTTAAAATTGCTAAGATATAGATTAAGAAGGAATTGTATGCAGACATCACTATCCTTCACTGTATCAACAAGTGTACTTTTTAGAGTTGTAAAATAAAATACATTTTCAGAAATTTTAGATAATTTGCTTAAAATACTTTTCTCTTTTTCATGCAATCTAAATTTAGACATAGTATATTTCTGTGAGTGTCAGCCTTTTCTATTCATATCATGCTGCTTTGGCAGCACAAAATATTATCGTTTTAGTGGGACTTTTACATGGATGTAGGTTCCAGGCACTGCTTGCCTGTAACCTTGTTGCGGGTCCGTTAGGTTACATTCTTTTCATAAAAATTAATATAATTGCCAATATCTTTGAGAGAATATGTACAAAAAATTAGCTGCATTTTAACCTGGAAAAATGCATCTGAAGAATCAGTGTATTGTTATTTGTGTTATAAATTTTTAGCATGTTTGACAAACTGTTTAAACTTTGACTTGCATGTCTAAGTGCATTGAAATTTTTATTAATCTGTCTATACTTGGTTTTGTATATTGTGTAGCTCAAAGAATGATTTTGTATTTATAAAGTTATCAGATTTGAAGTAGAATGTTTACTGTGAGTGAACTTACTGAGCATTCTATATGCTTCATGATTTTAACTTCCTTATGTGCAGTAGTATAAACTGGTTTTGATTGTAAATCTTATTTTTGAACTTCATGATGTTCCTTTATAAGTAGTCTGAGGCTTCACTGAGATTCCAAAAGTAGTAAAAAGGTTTCAGTATGGATTTTAGTGGCATTCAAAGTTTATACATGTCATAAATAACCTTAATTTTGTGCATTAAGTGCATTTGATTTCTTTTTAATAATGTCTTTTTTTTCTTGTTTTTTGTTTTTGTTTTTGTTTTTAGCTCCTTATTGCAGTTTAAATCCTACTTTGAGGAATGGTGGAATTATAAACAAAACAGGTGGTCCTGCTGGAAGCAAAGTTCGCTATTATTGCAAGCCTGGGTATAGAATGATTGGTCACAATAATGCGACATGCAGGCGCTTCCAAAATGGCATGTACCAGTGGGATTCTCCTGTGCCCATCTGCCATGGTAAGACAATGCTTTCTTCCTCAATAGGCTTCTATAATTTCATTGTAAGGTTATTTCACAAAACAAAGATGCAGCAATGTCAAAACTGCTGTATGCTGAGAGATACTGACATCATGACCTGATCCAAACACGTACTGACTTGTGTATTTCATGTGTGCAGAGTTGAAGTATTAAGAGCTATTCATGCAGTCAAATACAGACCAAATGAAAAATATGTTTTCAGTACTTTTTCCTTTAAAAAAGGTCATAGGTCATGATATTGACAGAACATTTTATGAAATTCAGTAGTTATAAGGGTTTACTTTATTATTTTAGAAAATAACTTTATAACCAGTGCTTTAAAGACATAATTTTTAACATCTTTTATGGTTTTTTTTTTTGGTTGTGTTTTTTGTTTCTTGTTTTATGAGTTTTTTTGGTTTGGTTTGGTTTGGTTTGGGATTTTTTTTAACTATCCTGAAGCTGAGCCAGGGTCTACTTTGACTTGCTGCTGTTGTTAATAGTTGTTACTGCTTGTAAAATGTATCTACCCCATCCCTGGAACTGTTCAAGGGCTCAAGGCCAGGTTGGATGGGGCTCTGAGCAGCCTGATCTCGTGGAAGGTGTCCCTGTCCATGATAGGGGTTTGGAACCAGACGGTCTTTAATGTCCATTCCAACCCAAACCATTCTATGCTAATATCAGAGACCTGGGGAAAAGGAAGAAGGCTGCAAATTCTATCCATATCGTATATGACCTATTCTAATATGTGTCTGTTTCTAGTCTCCTTTATTTATAGAATGAAATTATAGTAGCATTCATCTTTAAGAACATGATTGATTAAAACTTGCATTTGCTTAACTTTGTAAGACATTAACATGCATTTGTTTTTGTCTTATTCAAGAGAATATTTTGCTTGATGTTTTATCTCAGTGATGGTTCAGGTATTTCTAAAAAGACCATAAAACAGAAGTATGGAAGTTCTATTTTGTGAACTATAAATTAAAAAAAAAAGTGGCAGAAGTTTGGCTACAGTTGAAGAGCTTGAAGGAATAGGGTACCTATTTTTTATACAGAGTAATTTGGTAGCTAAATATTTCTTCTGGATGAGCATTTTCCTGCTGAGAAGGGCCATATGACTATACCCTACCAGTCCAGGAAGAAACTCAGACTGTCAGTGTGCCACAAGAAGGACCTGTGTGTCTGTGCTTCCAGAATCCAGGATGTCTTCTAACCTCATATGCCATCATGTTATATGGTGTAATGCCACATATGTGCCATGTATGATTTGATATGGCATGTGATTCCATTTGATCTTCCTGAAGGTCACTAAATCGTGGGAGAACATGTGCATGATCTGGATGTGAGGTAAATTTAGGGACAAATGCAGCTTTTGGACTTAATTTAACTGCATTTTAGGTGCCTTTTCTGGTGCTGGCATCAAAACTGAGAATTCAGACATTTGCACTAAAGAACCTGGAATAATGAATAGGCCTACAGCTTGGGATCAGCAAAATGGAGGATAAAATTCTATTCCAGATTAAAACAAAATTGTAACATCTATACATGGGATAAATTTTTGATTAATTTGCTTAAACATAGAAGTCTTGTGTCATTTTCAGTGTCCTGAGGTGTTTTAATTCACTTCCATCCACTACTAGAGAAAGGTGCAAACTCCGGTGCCATAGGCACTAGGCTTGCAGGATGTCACGGAAGCTGAAGAATCCCAGGTAGCTGTAGACAATGGGAAAAGAAAACAAGCTCCATCTGCCTAAACTCTTGCATTGATCTGGTCAATACTGTCGCTGAAACTTTGGGAGCTATTTTGCTGGCTAGCTGGCAGGTGTATTTTCTAAAGGTACTGAAATTTTGGTGTCTTAATCTGGACCTCAGTTACTTTAAGCATGTGAGGATACAGCCAGTATTCTGTTGTTAGTCTGAGGGAGTTGGGGCCATAAGTTTAAGGAAGCCCTATATTTTATTTTTCACCAGGATTTAAGATCTTGTGATTCCTCATATGTCAGAAATTCTATTCAAATGTATCCCTAAGCTTTTTATTGCTTATCTATCCAGGCAATACTAGCCTTCTACTGTTACTTCTAATATTGTTCAGTCAAACAGCAGAGTTCTGTATAATGAAAATATGACCCAGCACTTAAAAATTTTTAAATAGTTTAAATTTTTCATATTTTCTCTTTTTTTTTTTGAACAGTCTAATGTTAAGAGTTTTCTTTTGCATTTTTAGTTTTTAAATTTTATGTTCACAATTTTCTGTTCAAAATTGCACAGAGAGTATTTCAAATCTGCTATTCTAACCTTAAAAAAAGTTCTTAAAGAATTTAAGAAAAAAGTCCCCCGTTTTAGGGAGAAAACTGAATAATTTACAGAAAAGAGGAGGGAAAATGTGCAGATGTGTGCAGGACTTGATATAACATCCCAGGACTTGGTAGTGGATAACCAGGGATAAAAGAACCTCAGAAAGTAATTGATTCTGAACAGAACTTTAGAGGACTCAAGAAATTTGTAAAATACTTCAGACACTGTATCTGCCCTTATTTTATCACTATATGCAAGGAGAAGCTTTGAAATTTTAGCAATCTAGCATGTTCACATATACTTTTTACTTGAATTTTAAGCTGTATTTACAATTTCATCAATATATGTGGCTGTGGATGTATAGATTCCTGTAAACGATGGGAGAAAATAATATTTGCAAAATAGGTTG
Source organism: Tychaedon coryphoeus (assembly GCA_013398595.1). NCBI lineage: Eukaryota > Metazoa > Chordata > Aves > Passeriformes > Muscicapidae > Tychaedon > Tychaedon coryphoeus. The sequence goes on from WBND01000694.1 coordinate 107,293, forward strand.
TTTAATCTTTACTGTAAATTTCTTACAAATATAAGAGTCCTCATTTTAATATATAATTTTACAACTCTGGCACAATTATTCCGAATTGTACGTCAAAAAACTGTGAAATGGAGAGCATATTTAAAAATTTATTTAGTACCTGTTGTCAATATGCATTCTCTTTCATAATTAATTAAAATTACACATTTGATCCATCTCATGGATTTCATTATAGGATCTTTCTAAATCAAAAGGCTTTTGATTAGTTTAGAAATTTCTGTAGAACCAATCCTGCAGGGTTACATTTGTAATTAACAACTTGAATGTGTCAGAATTAATTTCTGAAATCAAATTTGATCATATTATCAAAAAGGGTAATTATTTTTTGCGTATCTATTACAAAAACATCTAATTTGAATATGAAAACATCTAATATGATTTAATCTGATAGGGTCAGATGATATTTTTCAATTCCAGTCTTCTCAAATGCAAATGTATGTAATAATGTCCTGAATGCTGTATAAAGAACTTGACTCCTATCTTGGAAATTAGAACTTACTGTTATTGTTTTTATTTCATTTCTGAAGTGAAGAGACACACATGAGTCATGCTACATTCAAAAGAGGTATGGAGAGAAAATAACAATTCTTATATAATAACAGTAAGTAGCTGCTGAGAGGAAATAGTAAGGCCTCAGTAATGATACTGCCAATGACATTTGTTAGCTGCTGATTAGCTCATGTAGAGATTGCTACTCTGGGGGAGAGTAGGAAGAGAAAACTGAGGCTAGAGATGAAGAGACGATAAGAGAAAATATAAGAAAAGCTTGGCAAGAGGAGCAAGTAGAATAAAAAACTGAAAGCAAGTTCTGAGGGTCAATATTGCTCAGCAGTGCTGGGCTGCTGGAGTCTGGAGGCTGAGACAGAGAGAGTGCAAGAGTGGCCGTGTTTCTCTGGCAGGCATAAGCAAATGCCCCACTTCATCCCACCTGTTCTTCCTATAGGGGACTCAGCTTTTGCCTGTTTTTCCTGATTTCTCCCACTCATTCTTAGAAGCACTAAAAATAATTTTAAAGAGCCTTTAAAAACCCTTGACTGCCCTTCACAGTTTGAGTTACTTCCTAGTAGGTTTATAAAAGAAAACTGAAAGTATCTACTTTGAGGAAGTTCCCATCTGGATTGTAAGAACTTGGACAAGCTCAATATCTATGACAGAATCATGATACAAGTATAGCTGATGCCAATAGTTCCTGCTTAAAATGCTGACTCCAGGTATTGTCATTGTGCTTACCTCTGTGCTTGAAGTGTATAGATGTGCATTGTGGAGCTAGATATCTTTGTACTTTTGATGTACTGAACAAAGATTATTCCAGGACCTGACTGTGCTCCATGTCTCCCCTGGGAGAGTGGACTTGAAAATACCATTTACAGTTTGCACAAGACCTATGGCAGAGGCCACCAAACTAGTTCCTCATAAAATGAGGTGTTTTGTGGTTTTGGGTATGGAATTAAGCTTGGGTGTTTTATCTTTTTAGTAAATGTTACTATGCAAAACTGTCCCTCTTAGCATACAGTGAGATAAGTAGCAAATTAAAAATACCACATTCCAGCTATCTTTTATAAACAAATGACCATATTTCAGAGTATAAAACAATAAGTGTATTACTCCAGACTAAAAAAATCCCAGAAATTTAGGGAGACACCTGGTGTCAATCTTTTAATAAGCTAAAAGTCATTTCAAAGATGAAGGAAATAATTAATCTGTGCTTTTTATAGACAGAGGAATTACAGCTAACCTTATTTTAACAGGATCCTAAGTTAGGTTTTATAATTTCTTTTATTCTATAAATAATTTTATTTATTGTTATTTTTTTATTATTTTCTCAGGGAGGGCTAGTGAAATACTGGAATAGATTGCCTGTGGAAAGTGTGAAATTTTCATCATTGAGGTCTTTCAAATTAGATCAAGATTGGTCAAGTATAATTTTGACTTGCAATAGGAGAATAGACTAGATGACCACTCATAACAATTTGTTTTTTTAATACTCCTAATCCTGTTTACGCTTTCTTTTTTATTTCTGTATGCATCCAAGTCTGAGAATTGTCAATGCTCTCTCTGATGTTTCCAACTGGATATCATACACATAAGCCACTGAGCATGTTTTCCTTTAATTCCTGCTTTTAGGGACTTCTCCGCTTCTAACCTCATTTTTTTGTGTATTTATATGCTTTTTCCAGCACTATGTTCAATGCCAAAAACAGGTCACTGAATGATGAATGCTTGTGGATTAACTTTAGGGACTTTCCAGCATATGAAAAAAAACCAATGTCTGACTGTAATGCACTCCCCAGTTTAATTTTTATATGCAATGAAATTGCATATTTTGATGATAAATAATATGTATCTTACTGGAATACAGGTGTACAGATACTTTAAAGGATTGCCATAAACCTTAAATTTACTGTTTTTAATAAAAAATAAATGCAAGTATGATGTGGAACATGAAACTAAAACTGCATCTCAGTTTCTAGGTAAAAGACTTTTCCCCTTGCGCTGGAAGAAGTATATTTTTCTGCTGTGCAAGCTAATAGATACAATTAAGGCAGAATTACATTTTCAATATTCTGAATGCCCATCTCCCAGCTGGAACCTGTCAGTCTCATCTGATCATTGACCTAAGAAACATGCTGACAGTTCCTTGAGTCAGAAGATTTTCTCACACAATTCTTAATTGTTTAACATTCATGAAGCTGAGAGCTTCAAAATACTTGGTTGTGGCATAGTAGTATCATTGTTTCCAATGTCCAAAGAAAATATGCCATTTTACTCAGTTTGGGTCAGCTTACTTTAATTTCAAAGTATTTGCTACTAAGTGAAATTCTCCTTGCTGATATGCTTTGTTTAAACACTGCTGCTCTAAAAGCCTTTAGCAGCCTCAATAAATCTGTAGCAACAGGAATATTTCATTCCAATCCCAGGCTCTGGGAGACAAGCATACAAAAATAAACAGATAAGACTCTAACTGGACCAGTGCCAGGATGCCCTAACTGCATTTATGATAAGTAGCTGAAGCAGCAGTGAGAAAAGCCTGACAATTTATCAGCACAAGATTTAGAAACAGCTAAGGAAAGAAGGGACACAGTCAGGGCTGAGGTACATGCTGAGCATGAAAGTGCTGAAGTGTGACAGGCAAGGATAGCTTTTGAGGTGCTTTAGGATATTGGATGTTGCATCAGACCTGACATAACTGAGGACCACCTGTGTGTGAGGAGGCATTGTACATCTTTTATTCCTTAAAATAACTTCACATAAGAGCTACTCAGTCTTGAACTTTTCAGTATGTCTCTAAAAAGGTTATTGCTAAAGGTGAAGAACAAATGCTGACAGAATTATTAGCTTCTACCGTGAACTAACAGACCTGGATTGGTTTGTTGGGTTTTTTTGGTTGTTTGTTTTGTTTTCAAGTGGCATAATAAAAGCTTCTTGCTTCACGAGGGTATTTGAAGTTATTTCATGTTTGGAGTATTTAAAGGGAAATACAATAAGGTCCACCTGTATATACAAATGGGCACATACATGGAATGGATGGATAGGATAGACTCATAATTTTGAGTTTTGGTTTTATATAATTAAATGTACACACAGTGCACACTTAACACAAATATTACTGTTTTGTTATGAGAAAGGTGACCTGAAAACGTTGGCAAGAAGTTAAATCTTAACCAAAAGCATTCAGACACATTGTTACAAGTCAGAAGAGAACTGTAAGGCATAGTGGAGGCATAGTGCAAGACATTGGGAACACTGAAATCATTCACAGTAACCATGACTTGAAATGCATTGGCATTTTTACAGTGTACTAAAGTAGACTGTGAATTCAACTTTCCATCAATTCAGCATGCAGACAACCCTTTTGCAAGTATTGCTTGCCTGACACAAGATCAGAGTTGATTTTACTTGTAGGAAAAGGATTCAGCTGATCTTTAGGGAATACAGAGCATTTAACCAGATAAACCTATTCTGACTGTGTTGAGTACACCAGAAAACTGAAAAACTACCACACCTGCTCTGGTCACTTTGTGGAGAATGACTTCTAGTATAAAGACATACTCTCATCCTCTGAATAATGTCCTTAAGTGAGACACCTCCCTGTCTAGTCATCTATTTGGTTGCTTTTCTCATCAGATAAATAATGATAAATTGAATTCTTTAACAACTTAGTTCTAAATGCATAGAACAAACAAACATGAAATATATGAACAAACTGTGATGAAGTAGTGCAGAATTGAAAGAAAGCCTGAGAGAATGGAGCAGACTACTAGAAAGCATTTTAGAGTTTTCCAGTTCATTGCTTCTTGGACTAAATCTCTTTGGACACTTCCAAATTTTTTCTCTAACATATAAACCATTGCCCTTAGACTGTGTTGAAAATTCTCTCTCTGCAGTGATTATATTGAACTAAATAATTATTTGTAAATGTTTGTCCATACTAGATGCACTTCTAAGTTTTTATCAATGTTTTAAATACTGTTATATTTATTAGAATGTTGCAGATCATGGAAAATTAATTTCAATTTTTATAAATGGGATTGTCAAAATTACTAATCTATGTTTCTTATTACAGTGGTGGGGCAATATTTTAAAGATATATATGATAAAATTCCAATTCTTCATATTTTTCTTTCCTTTCTTTTCAGCTGTATCTTGTGGCATTCCTGAGTCCCCTGGGAATGGTTCAGTTATAGGGAATGAATTCACTTTGGGCAGTAGATTGATATATGAATGTAATGAGGGCTTCAAGCTAGAATCTAGTCAACAAGCAACAGCAGTGTGTCAAGAAGATGGATTATGGAGCAACAAAGGGAGGCCTCCTGTTTGCAAATGTAAGTGGGCATGTATTTCTCAAGAATATTTCCCCTGAATTTTCTCAGGAAATTCTTCACTGCTGATGTTTAGGTTTTACATATACATATGCCCTGAAGAGCCCATTCAGAACTGCATCATGATTAAGCTTGTAGTGAAATAGAAGAGGCCTATAAATTTGTTTAATTAAAAAAATCTTTGTTTTATCTGCTTCAAAACATCTGAATTTAAATGGTTTGATAGTTAAATTTCCTGTAAATTTTCTTATTATGAATGATATACCCTTCACCTTGGTGAGTTACAATCACCAATTATAATTTCTTCCTTTAATATAGCTTCTCAAGTAATAAAAGCAAAAATTATTTCTCTAAATATTAGTGTAGATAATTAAGCTGGATAAGAGTCCTGGAGTCTTCACTTCTGCCTCCTGTCAGGAACAAGCCAATGTAGTGCAGAGTCATCTACTCTATGGCATAGCCTCTCATTTGCATTGGGCAGCCACTGCTTCTCTCTGTCCTGCATCAAAGCAACAACTAACTGAGCCTGACTTCAACATGAGTTGAAGTACTGACTAGGACATAATCTCAAAGTTAATAATTGCTATCATAATATGTGTAAAAATTCTGAGAGTTTATTTGGAATCTTGATCTAACCAACAGCATATGTATGTGCCTTCCAGATTCTGAATTTGATGAGCACTTTAAATTTTGAAACAAGTAAAATTCAACTCAATATTAAAGAAATAGTAAAATAAGGCAAATACAAGAATTGTGAAGTTATACATGATTTTGAAAGGGTTTTCATTTATTTGAACAATTAATAGCAAACAATTGTTAGAAAATATTTTTGAAAGTTATTTTATGAGAATTTCTAGACATCCTTGATGGATGGTCATTTACCCTAATCTTGAACACTCTTTCACTCTTTCACTTTTTTCCTAGTCTTTATATAATTTGAAGCTGTTTTTCTGTAGCGTAAAGACCTTGTTTCATTTTGTATCCACAGTGAGCAAATAGAAATTACTTTATACTTGTTTTATTCTTCTTAATGTGTTTGAAAACTAGTATTTTTTCAGTGTAGCAAGTTTTCTTTGGTGAATAGTCATACCTCATCCAGCTGTTCACTCCCTTTCTCTTTTCAACCAGATAGGAAAAAATAGGATGAAAAATTTCATGAGTTAAGATAGGACAGAGAGAGGATTCAACTTGGAAAAAGTTAATTTAATATACTGACAATTAAAATAAGGTCAAACAAGCTTCAGAAAATAAAGATTAAAAAACATCAAAACAACACTTTCCTCCCTCTATTCCCAGGGTCACCTTCATTCTGTTGGTTCTCTGCCTTACTCCAGCCAGTGCTAGGGGATTAGGAATGGGAGTTGTGGTCAGCTTATAAAGATTTCTCTCTGTTTCTCCTTGCTCTGTGCACTTTTCTTCTGCTCCACCATGTGTCTTCTTCATGAGCTATTGAATTTCAAGATAAACTTGCTCTAGTGTGGCTCCTCCATCAGATGCAGATTCTTCAAGAAATAATACCCCCCTGCTCCAGTGTGGGCTGCAGTGTGGATATGTGCTCTGGCATGGTCCTCTCCACTGGGCTGCAGCAGAACACCAGCTCTGGTGTCTGGAGCACCTCCCTCTTCTGTGACCTGAGTGCTTCCTCTGCTGTTTCTCTCTCTTTCCGTTCCCGCCTTCTCTGCCTGTGCATTTCCCAAACACAGCTTCTCAGAGGTGCTAGGATCACAGCTGCAGAGCTCAGCTGTGTCCTGCAGTGGGTCCTTTGGAGCTGACTGTGCCCAGCAGCCTCTCCTCACAAAGGCCACCCACAAGCTGCTCGCCAGCACCTTGATTCCTAAATCCAGTGCACTCAGTCACCTTTTCTGTAGAGATAAATATCTTATTATGATTCATTCTCACTCTTCCTTCCTACTTTTAGGACCAGTGATTCTCATTATTGTCCTCTGGACAATCTCCAATTGATCTTCACCTTTCTTGAAGGGCAGTGCCTAAAACTGTTCACAGCAATTCCACAGAGTACATAAAGAGGATTATTCAAGACCAGCTGTGATCACACAGACATGATGTGAATTCAAAGCCATGTACAGAGGGAAGGCACTCCAGTGAATTGAAGTGAGCTTCATTCTCAGAAAAAATTGACAATGTACAAAGCACATAACTTGAATGATTAATCAGCAAAAATGTCAACAGATTTTTTTTTTTGAGGGAAGAGGCCAGATAAACTATCTGGGGATTAGATATACTAAATTAATAACACTATATCTGCAGTGGAAAAAACCAAACAACTTACCCCCCAACAAA
>WBND01000694.1:114496-147346 GCA_013398595.1 Tychaedon coryphoeus
CAAACTTAACCAGACAATGACTACCCTTTAAAACAATGCTTAATTATTAACATTTAGCACAACTTTTGGCATTAATTTCCTTTTTTAATATTTATAATAAGCTAACAAAATATATAACATTTTCTTCTCTTCCTTGTCTTCTCTTTTCCTTTTCTAAAAATTTATTGTTTGAAAAAGAATCCAATTACTTCTAAATCTAGGCATGCTAAATTAAAGTACTAGTGATGTACATGACAATTTAAAATCAATATTTTCAGAATGGATTGCTATTCAGAGGCAGGCATGCTTTACCCGAGATTTCTTACTTGCAAAGTGCAGAAAAGCTTTGACAATCTGCATAACAACCTGTTTTTTTCAGTATTGCTGCTGTAAGGATAGATGTATTTAGTCTCCAGCACCAGAAACATCTCTAACTTGATAGGAAGCAAACACAGCTCAGAAAGGTAAATGGTGAATAACTAAGTTCATTTTTATTCTCATGTCTGTTAAAATGAAGCTTGAGATCAGGGCAGTTTGTTTTGCAAAGCACCTCTGATAAAATCAGGCCTGAGGCAGATGTTTGAAATGCCTTCCTTTTCATTGAAAGTATTTACACCAGATTTGAAGCATGAAAAATATGATTCGTGATGGTCATAGAGCAAGACACAGATGGATCATGGATATTAGGCTATTAAATTTAATTACAGAAACTACAAGGCAACAGAGATCTTCTAAGAAAGCTTAACTGAATGACAAATATCTTGCTTCCGTTGTTCTGTGTAGAGATGCATAGCACATAATGAAGGGAAGAGACTTATCTACTGCTCTTCCATAGAATCATAGAATCAGAGAATAGTTTGGGTTGGAAGTAACATTGAAGATCATCTAGTTCTAACCCCTCTACCATGGACAGGAATACCTTCCCCTAGACCAAGTTGCTTACAGCCTCATCTAACCTGGCTTTGAACACTTCCAGGAATGGAACATACCCAGCTTCTCTAGGAAACCTGTTCCAGTGCCTAACCACCATCATAGTGAAGAAATTCTAACCTAAACTCACTCTCTTTAAATTTGAAACCATTACTCCTTTTCCTATCACTACATGCTCTTGTGAAAAGTCTCTCTAGCTCTCTTGTAGCCCCCTTTAGGCACTGGAGGACTGCTCTAAGGTCTCCCAGTAGCCTACTTTTCTCCAGGCTGAATTACACCAACTCCTTCCCAGAGGTGCTCCAACCCACTGATCATCTTTTTGGCCTTCTCTGGATTCACTCCAACAGGCCCACATCCTTCTTTTGTTGAGGGCTCTAGAGGTGGACACAGTATTCCAGGTGGGGTCTCACAAGAGCAGCATAGAGAAGTAAAATCACCTCTCTCAACCTGTTGGTCACACTTCTTTCAATGTAGCCTAGAATACAGTTGGCCTTCTGGACTGCAAGTGCGCACTGCTGGCTCGTGTCAAGCTTCTTACCAACCAACACCCCAAATCCTTCTCCTCAGGGTTGCCCTCAATTTATTCTGTGCCCAGCCTGGACTTGTGTTTCAGATTGCCCTGACTTATGGGCAGGACCTCGCACTTGGCCTTGTTGAACTTCACAAGGTTCACCTTTATCCATTTATTTGTCTACTTGTCAAATCCATGTCTCTCTGGCCTTTGCTCTTACTGCTTTCCTTTTTAAAGAAGTATGTGGATGCATAACCTAGAATATTGAGTTTATGGTTCATCCTTCTAGTATTTTAATTAGCTAAGATACTCCCTATAACTGCATAATTTTATTGCTCTTTTTCACTATTCCTTTAACACATTTATTCAAAGATTTAAATCAGGTGCTTTATGCTGGCATCAAATATTTTAAGAAACAGCTAATGGCACTTTTCCATAATCTTCATATTGTAGATTTTGCTGTAGATGTTTTATTTTTGAGGGTGTAGTGTGCTGAGTTGTAACAGTGATGGTTCAGATAATCTTTTTTTTTCTAGAAATAAATTTTAAAATAATTATAAATTTTATAATTTATGAGTTTATAAATTAGCCTTTTTCATAATTTTCAATATGTTTGGAAAATATGTGGTTATAGAACTAAGAATCATAAGTAGTGGTGGAACAAAACATTAGTATAAATGTAAAACAAAATTTGCTAAGATAAACAGGCAAAGATTCACTATCAACTCATCACAGATATTGTGCTGGTGGTTTTCATTTGCTAAGACATTCAGAACTTCCTACCCATTTTCTTTAACAGATAGGCAAGTATTTTTTGAAGTATTTTGTCAACGTTCGGTATGTAACATGGAGTACTTTTCAGTGAACTGTAGTAAAACAGTTCATAAATTTAGCAATTTTTAATTAGTCCAGATGCATTAGACTGGTAGCAGATTGTCTTGATATAGCTGACTGAATGGACAGACTGATGCTGAATACCACATGATCCTTTTATCTGTTTTGAGATTTTGAAGCCTTTCGTGTTTGAATATATTGACCAACGTGAGCAGTTATTTTTTTTTCCTTTCTCTCAGCATACTGAGACTATCAACTTGCTCCAGTGATCCTATTTTGTTCTTCGGTCTTTGTTCATAGATTCTGTGATGTATAGGATTACTTGATTTCCTACTGTCTTCTAATTTTACTAATACTTGTGAATTTAAACCACACTAGTATCTCAGATATAATGCATTACTTCACTTTAGTGTTGCTCTTATTTTAAGCTAATAGTGAATTTATTCAAAAGATTATATTTGACAAATAAAATATTTGGCATTAACTTTGCCAAATAGTAAGTTCAAAATGCCCTTCTCCTTTTTTGTGATTGTTAACTACCATCTGAAGTATGGCAGTCAAGTATCTTGCGCTCCTTGAAAATAATAGTAACAAGTATTGCTAAATAGCAAGTTCCTGTAATTGAGATATTTTTCCATCATGAACATTGTATTTTTTTTCTTTGACGAAGATAATTGCACTCAGAGTCACAGTATTCAAGATACTCTTGAAGAGAAACCATCACATGTTCTTCAACACTTCCCAGAATAAGCTTTTCCACGAAGATTATTTTTCACTTTCGATATTTAGAGCAGTAAAGGAATAAGATTTTTCATTGAAGTGAGACTGATAGGCCTTCTTGCCTTTCCTGAAAATTGGGACAATGTTCTTCAGCTTCCAGTCAGCTGGAACCTCTCCAGATTCCCAAGACTGCTCAAAAATCATTGAGAGAGGTTTTGTGGTGACATCACTGACCTCCTTGAGGATTTTTGGATGAATTCTATCAGTTCCCATAGTTCTGTAGGGATCAGCTGGAACAGCAGCTCATACACAATTTCAGGGTTGACTGGAAGTTGATAATTCTTGTAGTCATGGTCCTCCAGTTCAGGGCGCTGAGACCCCCTTGGTGCATCATCCGTGTTGAGGACAGAGGCAAAGAATGCATTAAGCATCTCTGCCTTGTCCACATCCCTGTTTGTGAGGTGACCATCCTCATCCTGTAATGGGTTGATGTTATTTCTACATTGATTAATATATTTGAAAGCACTCTTCTTATTATCCACTTTATTTTTGGCCACCTTCAACTCCAGTTGAGCTTTGACTGAATGAATTTTTTCCCTACAGTGGCAAGCAGTATCTCTGTATTCCTCCATGATACCTTATCTTGCTTCCACAGGGCATACACCTTTCTTTTTTGCCTTAGTTCCAAGAGAAGATTCCTGGTCAACCAAGCCAGCTTTTTGCCTCACCTGCTTGACTTCTGACATTCCTGTGCCCTTATGGAGGCAATGTTTAAAAAGCGACCAACACTGATGGAGCTGCAAAAATATTTTCCATGGGGATTTTAATTTACTAGTTCCCTGAAAAGTTTGAAGTTTGCTCTCCTCATTCCAGAGTTGAGGTTTTGCTGGCACTTTTCCTCTTATCAACAGAAATTTTAAACTCAGCAGCTTTGTGATCGCTGTGGCCAAGACAGCCATCAATCTCCACTTTGCTTACGAGATCCTCCCTGTTGACAAGCAATAGATCAAGGAGGCTGTCTTTCTGAGCCAGTTCCCTTATGACCTGTTCCATAAAGTTGCCATCTAGGATTTTTAGGAATCTTCTGGGCTGGGTTGTAGCAGCTGCGTGGTTCTTCCAGGTAATTTCTGGCAAGTTGAAGTCCCCCATAAGGACAAGAGCAGTTGATTTGGAAGCGTCCCTTGATTGCTCAAAGAATAATGTGTTTGCATCATCTTCATTGCTGTAGGTCTACAGAAGGCTCCCGCAATGGCATTCACATGATTTGTTTGTCCCTTGATTCTTATGCAGAAACTCTCAACTCTCAGTAACTGAGAACTCCATATATTCTACCCCTTCTATTACATCTGTGCCACCCCTATGCAGCAAAAGGTTGCCTTTTCTGCCCTGTCTATCCCTCATAAAGAGCCTGTAACCACCCAAGAGGGCACTCCAGTCACAGGACTCATCCCACTAGGTTTAACTTATGCCAATGATATCAGATTGGGACTGGGGCAAAGCTTGGAGTTCATTTTGCTTTACTGATGCTATGTGCATGTGTAGAAACATTTTAAGCATGATAACTTTGTAGCCAGCACCTTGTGAAGCAGATTAAGGGATTAGTGCTTTTTTCCTCAAATTTTGGCACACCATACCATCGTTCATCACTGCTAAGCCTGGTATTTTCCCTTTTCCCCTTCCAAGCTATTTAAAAGCTCTGTTAGTGAGCCCCACTAGCTCCCGTGCTAGAGTTCTTTTTCCCCTCTGAGAAAGGTGCATCTTATCAGGTGTCAGTAGACCAGGTGTTAAGTAGATCATCCTATGGTCAGCAAACCCCAAATTTTTCCATTTACACCAGCCTTAAAGCCATGCATTGACCTCACAATTCTGCCTATTTGGGCTTTATAGCAACTCTTTTTTATGGTAATTATATGTCATTATGAATTCCCTGCTTTTGAGTCTATTTAGAATAATCAATATATGGAGATTGTCATGTCATTAAAATAGATAATCTTAATCATGATTTCAAATTGTAATTATGTTTTCTGACCTGTGTTTTATGTAAATCAATGTTATTCATACATTTTTGTATAAAAATGCCTGGAGAAGTAAGAGAACATCTTCACATCTGCAAAGCTGAGAGAATCCCTTACAGAATTTCATCTATGTAAATGAAAATTTAAATAGTGTCCAGACCATAATTTCCAAGACACTGACCATAAGAGGCAAGTTGATGAACTCATTCACAAACCATGTGCACAAAATTGAACATCTGTTATTTGTCACTTTTTTGTTTCTTGAAGGATGAGGAATTTAATAAATCAAAATCAGTCCCTGTAAAATTAAAATTTTTCAAGTAGCAGGTTTAATTGATTACATCAACACAGCCTAAAAGTATATTCTGTATTGGAGAATATCTTGAATTAGAAATTGTACATTTATGCATTAGAATCTGATAGTTGTTTGTAAAGTGTGCTTGCAAATTTAAATGTATCTATATGTAAAGAATAAATTGTATACTGACCTCAGTATCTAGAGGTAACTTCTATGCAGCTCATTTACATATTATGAGCCTGTCTTGACATTGTTATTGTTAAGACTAAAATTATTGCTATTGGATTAAATAAGAAGCTTGCCTTCATATTTGAAAGAACCAATAAAACTATTGCTTGGAAGTAGGAGTGATAAAAATGTTAAAGTTGACAGGCATTAAGTTCCTACTTAGAATATGTTTTGTTTTCTGAAAGACTTATGATTTTCAGTACAAGGTGGTAAGTAGAGTGCTTCAATATGCATATTTTATTTAACAAGTATGGAAAAATGTTTCTTAGTCAATAGTTCATAATCTTTCCATAGTTATGAAACTCAGTTTAGTATCAATACCAAATAAATTAAATTAGGATGTAGGTAGTCCTCTATTAACCTGGGATACCATTCTTCAGTTGCCAAAAAATTATTTTAAAGGCCAAAGTAAAGACCTATTAAGTTTCAAAGCGACTGTACACTGGCAATCCTTGCTAAGATATACTAAAAAAATATCTAAGAAAATATTCTACAATTTCAACTCAGTATAACATTATAATCTGTCATTTGGAAGTTCTGCAAATTATTTCTCCTTTATGAATACTTATACATATTCATAGATATGCTGTGTTCATTTCTGATTTTCCTGGATGCCAAAATTTGCCATGGGTAAGATAAATATTGAAAAAGGTAGATGTAAAGTATAGCATTAACATCTAAATTTTTACAAGAATTTTTATTCTTTTACTTTCCTTTAGTTCAGTGATTGCCTGAATTAGTCTCTTTCATCACACATACTTGTGATAACATCTCTTTATACGTCTCAGACAGTTTGAATTTTACGGAATATGTAATTATTTATTTATGTATTTGTTTGGTTGATTTTCCTTGGAAAGTATAGCTTTTCTCAACTGTTTCTGGGGTAGTAGTTTTTTTCTGAAGTAGTGAATCTCACTCACTTAGTGACATAATAACGAATCTCGGTGACAAACAGTCAGTAATTCACCCAGACTTTTTCTATAGCAGGGAAATTCATAATAATATGGAAAAAGATAACATATATAACTATTTTAAGTAGTCATAAATATTTTCATAATGCTAGTCTAGAGTCATAGGTACATTAAAATAGAATTCATGTCAATATCATAAATATTGTGTGCATTCTGTGGACTGAAATTGCAGAGCATCAAATTGAAACTGAAAAAAGAACATAAACCATACTTCTTGTCTATTGTCAGTCATTGTATTCTCTTACAAAATATGAAATACTAAAAACAACAGAAGTGTAATAACTCTAGAAATATTCCTAAATATCATCAATTTTTAACATCTTCTAAACTGGAACAAAACAATTTTCCTGTGTACCCACAACATATGGTTTTATAGTAATTATTATTTCAATGTCTGCTAGCAGCTTTTATGGCAACCTGTTTTGAGAACTTCAAGCTTTGCAAATTAGCAACTATTTGCTTTCCCTTTTATATCCACCATAGTCTGTGATGTGTTTTGTCTCTGAAATCTTTGAATAAATCTCATTAAAGTGCATAACTGTATGTCATTGTTCCACTACACCCACTAAGTGAAAATATACTACAGACTCTAGTTCTATTTGTAGTGCTCTCTGTATGAGAATTATTTTTCTTAGAACTTGTATTTCCAAAATGACTGTGGTATTCTAAGTCTTAGATTGTGAAACATCTGTCAGTAAGGCAAGACATACATCTGTAAAGAAATTTTGGGGCAGAATGTTAATATGTACGTGCTCTTTCTTCACAGCTGTAACCTGCCCCAGCATAGAGACTCTTCTGTCAGAACATGTTGTCTGGAGACTGATTTCTGGGTCACTGAATGAGTATGGAGCTCAAGTCATGCTCAGCTGCAGTCCTGGATATTATTTATTGGGTCAAAGACTCATACAGTGCAGGACTAATGGAACCTGGAGCGTAGGCAATGAAAGGCCAGCTTGTAAGGGTAAGGAACATACTTGTTTACAGAATATCCTATGCTTCTTAATACATATATTTCCTTTTTTAAATAAAGGCTTTAATAAACTATTTTGCTCTCACATTCCAAGAAGTAAGTAAGTGTGAAATTTTCATTAACTTGAAATTAATTTATTCCAACTCCTTAAGTGTTAAGTACATATGTTTCATACAAGAACCAATGAAGTAGCATCAAGAAATCAATCTGTATTTATTCTACTAGATGGTGCATAAGTATGTAGAAAATAATAGGAGAAATTGTATTACTTTAGAAGATTCCAGACTAGAGTTAGATGAGAAGATGACATTGCTTTGACCTCTTGGGTGAAGCATTAAAACTGTATTGTTGGAGAAGCATTCATATGAGCTTTTATAGTGTCTTCATACAAAAATGCCATAAATTGCATCAATCCTGACTCTGGATGTTTAGAGAACCTTAGCAATCTCAGTGGAATAATACAGATTTAAAGGTTTACAGTGCCAAAGTCTCAATTAATTTATCCAAACCGTCATTTTTTCTTTAACAATATGTAATTTTTTAAAAATTATGTTAACTGCAATAGTGTCCCTTTCTTTTTGTGCACACAGACTAAAAAATGTAGTTTTGACTGCTGCCTGATATGCAGCTACTGCTGTATATGCTGTTGTTCAGCTGCTGACAAGTCTTTGAAAAGATAGTTCTTTCCCACCCTCTACAATTACAGAAATTTTATGTGAGTAGAAAATGGAGTGATCCACATTAGATGCAGGTAACAAAAAGAAAAGTATTAGACAGAAGAATACAGGGAGTTACTGATTGAAGTGATATTAATTAATTTATAAGAAAGGTACATTATATTGCCCTCTGCTAGAGGACAGATTAGGATTTAATTATAGAAAACTTAATCCCCCGAGAGATATTCAGTAATGTTTTCATTGGACATGGATCATTAAGATCCAGAAACACACTGCAGAGTATTTTTGTGGAGTCTACAATTTCTTTCTCTGTGTCATTCACATGCTAAGGATAGATTATATATATATATATTCTAGTTGTTTATTTTTCTGAAGCAGTAGGGAAGCTAATTGAAACACTGATGATAAGGAGTTTAGATTATATTTATCAATGTCTAATTATCCATAGTATCTCTAAAGGAATTGCAAATCCTCAAATTAGAGGTCATTCTGGATTAAGAGAAATCTAATTAGTAATTAAAAAAAAATGCTGAAGAGATGCCTAAAAATCCCGATATAGCTCATTATTCATGTAGTTTATGCATTTTTAACTGTAATCTCTGAAATTAAAGCCAATGAAACATTTGTAATATGTTTAGAACTGTTCATTCTATTGAATCAAAGTCTTCAAAAAGAGTTTACTTTTTTAAACATAAATGTAATTAATATGCAGCATTAAAATTAGAAATTATAATGTTAGGCTAATCCACAAATTACATTAATGTGATTTGATCATAGTCAAAATGAGTCTTACTCATCTCTGGGCACATTAAGTACCTAAGAAACTATGATCATACATTTTCTGATTATGACTGAGTTAGTTAACTACATGGTAGCTGGTACTTGATTTTGTCCAAATTCTACACAAGTTCCTGTTGTATTCTATAGTGAACATTTTAAAATATATGAGTGGGGCCTTGGGATTTCAAATAGGAACTTCATTTGTGATCCAGATGCTATTGAAAGTAAACACATGATTTATACTAATATATAAATACAATTGAAGCTCTTGAAGATTGGTCTTCATCTTAAATTGCAATATTATTTATATAGTCTTCTAGAAACAAAAGAAATGGCAGAATGGTTTTAATTAAATTAGAGTTTGGTACATACTTGAAAGACGATTTTTCATGTGGTGTGCAATAGCTGTGGGTTGCAGCTGATACTACAGAAAGTTTCTGTGGTAATTGGTCAAATCTTGTCTTTGGCAAAACCAGATGATTTATTGTTTTAGCAAGCAGACTATCATATATGCTATATTCTTATAAATAGGAGTGGGAAATAAGAAAAAATGTTCATAAAAATTCAGAGTGCTAAATGTTAAGAAGATTTATAATACCTTTAAACTGGCACAATACTTAAAATAACCAGGGAAAATGTATTTGAGGAGCAGCCATGGATATGTACATATGGAATATAACCATGAACTTCTCAGGAATTAATGTAATTCCCTTGTTTCAGAACTAGAAATATGGATTGGCTACTGTCAAGCTATGCAGGTATCCCAGAGAATCTTTATATTTAGAACAAATGTTTCCAAATTAGGCATAATTTTAATCTCTTTCCGTGGAGTACAACTTTTGTATTTATTCTTATTATGCTTACTTTTTAAGAAAACATGAAGTGATGTATTATCTTCCAGTAAAAAAAAAAAAATTATGAAAAGCTTTTTCATATTTCAAAATGTTCTGTTTCTTTTTTTTGTTTGTTTCCCTAGTTATCTCCTGTGGTGGTCTTCCATCTCCACCAAATGGAAATAAGATTGGAACCTTAACAGTGTATGGAGCTACTGCAATATTCACTTGTAACACAGGATACACATTAGTTGGTTCTCATGTGAGAGAATGCTTGGCAAATGGTCTCTGGAGTGGTACTGAAACCCAATGCCTAGGTAAAACTCCCAAATTTCTCTTTGTTTTTTTGTTTTGTCTTGTCTTATACAATATCAAGAACCGGAATCCAGCTCTTGTCAAGCAACATTTTTGAATCAATTAAAAATAAAGGTACCTTAAATATGAAAATATCGTATACTGAATATGATTTTGCACTATTCTACTAGGATTTATCTTTTTATTAGAAATTAAATTACCTTTTATGTTGTTGTATTGCTTTTCAAACCAGTATGATTTTTAAGTGACTCAAATAATTGCCCACATTCCCAGCGCTTTTCATTGTGGTGCAGGGTGTGTGATGAAATTAAGCTTCAAGATAATCTTCCATTAGCACTATTCCTGATGCATTTCAGCTACAATTGAGCATTCAGCTTATTGACCATTTGGTCAGGGGAAGCAGAAAAGAGGCAGTCAAAAGTGAAGCAAAACCAAGACTCTTTAAAACCCTGAGATTTATGTAGTTTGGACATTAATTGTCACCCCGATTCTTGCTCTCTTCAGATCCCCTCATATTGGTTCACACTCCTATTACAGACATAAGAAAAGAGTTATCTTTTTGAGTAACGTTTGAGGCTCGGCAGAGGGTTTATTCTTGGTTGTGAGCAAGATATTTATTTCTGGAATCTGTTACTTGCTCTGTATGCCCTAATTTTGCAGATTTTCTTCTTGCCTTATAGTTGAATGTACTCAGTTGCTCTCAGGGAAGGAGGAATTCTTCCTTCCTCTTCAGAGCTCAACCTCACATAAAGAGCATCTTTCTTCTCTGCTGCCTCACTATATCACTTTAGCAGAGCACACAGTTTTCCATGCTTATCTTTACATTCAGGTACACATGAGAATGTCCAAGCACCTCTCCTGGGTGGTGGGGGAGTTTTACAGTGGATCTTTTACAACTCTGTGGATCATGTGCAGTCCCCTGCTGGAAGGCCTCAGAAATAAATCTGGGGGCTATGGCCTCCCTGTGCTGGACCCAGACAGAGCTGAATTTTAGCACAGCTGCTGACTTGGCTTTCTCCGTGGATACATTATTCTCCCCAGGCTTATTTACTTCTTAGACCCGAGATAACTGGGCAATAGAACCACCTTTATTTTATCTCAAGCTCCTGTCAGATGGCTTAACTTTATGTCCAAATTTCCAGGAATTTGCAGAGGTTTATTTGGTGTGTGGAGGAGGCACATGAGCAGTCACAGTCTTTATACAGCTTGCCATAGCGGGCAAAGTCCTTCAATGGTCTTAGCAATGTTTGAGCTACTAACCATTAACATCTCAATTTCTCACAGATACTAGGCTGCAGCAGAAAGAAAAATAAAGACAGAATATTATCAGAAGAAAAAATACCTCAGAATAATGGAATTCAGATCTGAATTAAGGTTTTATAACCTTTCATTAGGTATTCCCATTTAACGCCTTCATTTTGCAACAGGAATGTTTGTAGCTCAATCATTTTGAATATAGTTTTATAGTGTGTTGTCTCTTAAGACATGGAGTGGTCAAAAGTAGCGACCATTCTCTCACAGAACTTACCTAACCTCTAAATGTCAGTTCATTATTAGTGACTTCCCAGGAAGATGTACTTGGTTTTGGGCAAATTTTATGAAAATAAAGAACACTTCTCTGGCATGATCTATTTTCACACTTTATTGTTCAATTTGAAATATGCTGTCTTAAGAAAAAGTCATTTTGATGCCAGAAATAGGCATAAGAAAGCATAGGATATAGGCATAAGCAGAGTACATTGATTGCTACTTCTTTTGATATTTAGAGCAATAAAGAAGTAAAATAAACTTTTTTTACCTAGGAAAAAATTGCACTGAGGTGCTGCTTAGGGGAATGCTATGATTCAACGTTACTTTTTTCACATGCATAAGTTCATCAGTTCAACAGTAGAAGTGTATCTAAAAAGAAATCAGCCATCCATTGGTGTCTGGATATCCCTGGACTAAGACTGACATTTAAATATGTTGGATCTGCAGCTGTGAAGATGCAATAGCCCAAAACTTGTATGCGTGAGAGTGTTTTCTACAACCCTTTCTTCTGTTCTGAGCTTGCAAACTCTTGCAGAAAAAATAGAGCAATTATCCCTGTAGGTTTTTTCAGTGTGTTACACCACTCATTGCCAGGGTATTGCCTGACACCTGCATGTGATGAATTCAAACATAAAGATAGGTATTAGTATTCATTCATTTTGAATAACCTGAAATACCACTTCATAATCTGATCAGTAATAACAGTATTTAGTAATTATATACTACTTTTCTCTTTTAAAAGGCTATATGCAGGATAATTTGGCTGCCAACATATGCAAACTAAACAATACACAAGTCTCAATGGATTCTGTTTGTAGTATAAATCACTCTTGCCCATGAAAGGCTGGAAAAGAAGTTTTTTTCTTCTATTCTGACTATTGAGAACTAATGTTTACACTGAACCTCCCAGAAGATTAACTGTCTATGGTAATCGTGAGTTTTGATTCAAATAGTGTAGAGATGGAGAAGAATTCTCAGTACAGGACTTAGATATATAGAACAATACCACATTATTCTGAAAGTCATTTTAGAAACAATACCTAGTAAATCTTTTAACTCTTTGGGAAACAGTTATTAAGTTTATGAGAGCTCATATTTAGGAAAGACTGTGTCTGTATGCAGCTTGAATTTAATTGATATGAAGTCATCCTTTTCTTCTCCAGGAGTAATTTGATGCTGGATTTTGTCTAATTCAGTTTTTTACAAATCCTCATTGAAAGTAGTATTGATTACTATTATCTTCTTATAGCTAATAACTTTTTATTTTTTTCCCACCTGACTATCTGCATTCTGCCTTTTAAATTATTTTTACAGATCTATTGTCACTTGTAATGAACACAGGGCCTCTTGCAGGAACTATTACTGTAGTAAAAGCATTGTTTGATTTATTATACTTCCCAATTGGTTTTCTAAAAACTTTCAGAGACTTTAGTTCCTATTTGATGGGTTTCATTCTTGAATGAAGCCCTATGCTTAGAACTGTTAAATGCATGGATCTACCTTACCAGACAAAAAAGATCGCGTTTAGAGCCAGCAGGTTTAATCACTACTTAGTCGTTGCTATTTCAAAATCAGACAGGCTCTGTAGTGATAAAAATATTATACACCTCTGAGTGTGAGTCTAAACTTGAGTTACCCCATGCCTGCTGCAGAAAATTTTAGTTCTGCTACTAAGCTCCTTCCTGTCGCTCTTACACTCTTTCACATAAGGTAGATTAATACCATGCTCTTCAGACACTTAATTTAGATGCAATTAAGAATACAATCCAAGGTCAATGGAACTATGCAGACTCCTCCAGAGATCAATTCAGGAAAGGCAAATTCTTAAATTTTAAAGCTGGGTGATGTGAATACTGCTAGTTGAATATTCCTGAATTTCAAGGACAACATGCCCCTAATTTATTTTGGAGGTGCCTTTAAGACTTACCTGAAGCCTGTGAAAATCAGAAGGCAAACACCCAGGAAGCTCTGAATAAGCCTTTCCATTTCAAAGGAATTATAATGATTTAGAGATGGTTTTTATCTACACTGTACCTACATGAATAAAACACCTAAAGATGAAAATAGATATCACGTTATGTTACCCACTGATATGTGTAGAATTAATTTATGATTTCAGGTTAAATGAGTACACTAATTTCTGTATCTTAGGAAAGGGTTTGTCAATTCCTTATTATTTGTCTCTAAAGAAAGCTAAAATCAAGGACTGTAGTTAAAGAGTCTAAGGCTCAATATAAGACCTAAGTCTTCAGTTTGTTAGCATTGCATGTATTTTTTTGTTAGTTATACAAGCATAAATTTGAATTGTTAGGCAAAATTTCTTTCATTTTCACTCACACACTTCCAAGAATATTTACAACTATAAGTCACAAAACCTATGTGGTTTTATGCATGCTTTGTGTGTATGACTGACCATAGGTTCATCTAGGGCATGGGGCAAACTGTAAGCACTTAAATTTGCCTAATTTTATCTGCAAAATCCGTGGCACTTCATTATGGATCACTATGTTTTCCTGAAAAGATATTTTTCACTGTGTGTTTATGCCTTTCAGGTGCAAAACTACGCCTAAACAACTCAAGGGTAGACTTAAAATCTAAAGTTAAATATCATCTACTCCATTACATCTTTTAATTTTATGATATACATAATGCCTTAGATTTATCAGTATGAAAATATACTGCTGTGGACTGTAGTTGTGTAAAAATATCTAACCCTTTGATAACTCATAGGTAAATTGCAGTATAATATTATGATATTGGCTTATATTTGAAATTCTTAGTAAAATAAAATGTAATTATTTTTATCTTGCTTTCCAAGTGTTTAGAATAAAACTGCTGAACCAACCTTGATGTATATAAACAAGTTTTTAAATTCTTGAGGATATATTTTACTAAAAAAATCTTTTCAGAGCTTTCTTAATTTTCTTTAATCTTAGTTGATGAGAAAATTATATACAGTTTGTGTCATTGCAATGCTCTTTCACTTCTTGATATATTGGAATAATTAATCTAAATGAGTCAAAACTCCCTGAAAAATCATTAAAAACAGTAGGTGGAATGATCTGTAAATGAAATTACTCACATGATATGTCCAGCAACTTGTTAAATCCCCATTTAAGAAAAAGTGCATAATATTTTTCTTAATGCCAGGTGGCACATTTCATCTGTCTTTCTTCTTGAAATTCCCTGCAGTCCTGTGTCTTTCTCCTGTGCAGCTACCGCTTTTCAATTCTTCACTACTGACATCTAGAAAATGAAAAATCCCATATGTATTCCTTTCTATTTCACCTCACTCCCTGGGGAAAAAAATAGGGAGAAAATATTAGGAACTAATTTCTAGGCACAGGGAAAATAAGATGATGATTTGGAACAGGCAAGATGGAAGAATCAAAAGCAAGCCTTGATAATCTCACTGCCTTTCCAGTGACTGTCTCATGAGATGTAGATTTTAGCAGTAATTTCTTTCGCTTTGTGGTGTAGCAAAACTTTTGAAGCAATTTCCCCTCTCATCCTTGTAGCCAAAGTGAGATGGGATGGGACTGGATGGGGGCACTGCAAAATGGATGGTAAACTAATTGAGCCAGCAAACTCTAAGGGTATTGTTTCTTGATTTGAGGTGTGACTAGGAGCCAGTGGATACTAAGGATAAATAGAAAGGCCAATACTATCCAGCCTCTGTCGGTCACTTAGAAAACAAATTGGGATGCAGCTGCAGCGAGTTTGAGGGGGACACGAAATGATGGAAGAACTGTTGATGTGTGGGTTGTGGTACTGCTAGACAGAGGGACCTTTAGAACCTGGAGCAAGGGGCCAACAGGAAGCACATAAAGTTCAGGAGAGACAAATACAGAATCTTGCACTTTGCCTTGAAAAATGCCATTTTTTGAACTAGCTGGGTAACAACAATCTTTACAGAAAGCACCCAGGTGACTGAGTGGAGAGGCTGACTTAGAGTTAAAAGTGTGGCCTTGCAGTAAAAATATCACAGACTGGAGTGTATGAACACCAGTGTAGTCAGTAGGTCATGGTTATTATTTCCTCTTCAGCAATCATGTGGAAAATTGTGTGTAGTTTTTGTGTCCTCCACCATAAAAGAGAGATATTGCAATATGAAGCAAGTCAGGGGAAGGACCCATTAAGGGGCCAGGGGCTGGAGTATCTTTTAGACAAGGAGAGGCTGAGTGAGACTGGAGAGAGAGAAGGGTGAAAGGGATCATATTACTAATTTGGACTGAGAACTATAAAATAGATTATTCCATTACACATTTCAAGGAGAAAAATATACTTACAATGTCCTCTGTTGCCAGATTCTCTGTTTTAAGGGGAAAAGTAGCTGTGTAACTAGTGAAATCTTGCATTTATACTCTCTTATTTAAATTTGCAGAATAGCACAATATCTTCTTAGAGGCATCAGCAATACAACAATTAGAATTTTTATAATAATCCTGCATGTATGAACAACCTAATCAAGTGGTGCATGCTTTATCATTCTGGTGTTTTAGAGGCGCCATTAGGTGTGAATAAAATATAATGTCTAGCATAATAAAGGGGCATTCTTAGAAAGAAAATTGAATCCCGAAGAAAAGTTGCAAATAAGTTGCTGTTGATGGATACAGCCTGCGTCAAACAGAAGTGATCACACACACACACAACCCATTGTAGTTGCAGTCTTGAGCCCTAGGTCCCAGTCCCCACCTCTCAAAATGAGGACAGCACATTTTCAGATGAAATTACTGCAGTTGTAATTAATCAGTGTCTCCACAAAAAAACCAACCAAACAAAACTTTTCCTCCGCTTTAATCAGTAAAGAGAAGCAGTTTTTTGCTCAATAACTCTGTTTTCAAACAGAATGAAGAATCCAGAATGAATTAAATCATTACTTGGCTTCCTCACTGCCAAGACTGCTATTATCTTGGAATAATGGATTCTGTAATGTTTTAACAGCAACTGAAATAAGGAGGAAACAGTGCTGGCAGACATTCCTTCTTGTTAATGCCTTCTGTCCAGAAAATGCTTATAAATTCATATTAATGTCAGAATTATAGTAAGCTCTTCTTTATATTGCCTTGCAATTTGGTCAGTACCAACAAAAATACCCTGCTTCTACATTTTTTTACCATGAAGTGCCTTAGTAAGATTGCCTTTTTCCTCGCAGAAGTGTGAGGTCTTTAGCTCTCAAACTTGTACTATTATTTCATAATAGAATTCTCATTTCTCTAATTCATTATTTTCTTTTTCAAAGAAGTAGAAGAAATATCATCTGCAGGTTTTATACCTGAGAACTTGTTCTGCGCAGTGCAGTAGTTGACTCTACATATATTGTTTATTGAAATTTTGGCGTTTTTTATTGTAAGTTTTGACAAATCTTATTTTTGATGTTTTGTTTGGCTTCTTTTGTTTGGCATTTTTGATGGGCTGTTCTTTTATTGTAGCTGGTCACTGTGGCTCCCCAGACCCAATTGTAAATGGTCATATTAGTGGAGATGGTTTCAGTTACCGCGACACTGTAGTCTACCAGTGTAATCCTGGCTTTCGACTTGTTGGTACATCTGTCAGAATTTGCCTACAGGACCACAAGTGGTCTGGACAAACTCCTGTTTGTGTCCGTAAGTACAATTAATTTTTCACTGAATTGTTGCTAGTATTTTAAACATAATCAAATGTTAACAGTGGATTGCATGTTCAAATGTTTTGGGCTCAGATCAGAGATTTATTTGACTTATTGGTTGTTATGATCCAGTTTCTAACCTAGCATGGACTTGTTAATATATTCAGTAACTCCTAATTTCTGTTTTTTCAGAAACAGGATGGCATAGACACTGAATAGCAGGCTGAACTGTGTAACTTAATCTATCATTTTCTCTTTGTCCAAGCAAAGTTGTTATGCCAAGTATGGGCTTGCTGAGCCTCTCTCCTCTTTTTTTCACCAAGAGTAAAAAATTCCTTTGTATGTTTTCATTGCGTGAGGGGCAAAGCTGGACTAGTATTTATCTGTGCAGTTCTGATGGTGACTGCCCGTTTTTTCAAATTGGCCTCAAGTTTACTTACCAATGCAAGCCAAGGTATAGCATTAGATTATGCTACATCTGTTCAAAAAGATGTTAAGTTTGTTATAGCCTTTAGTATTTTCTTCATTCACCTGTTTCTGAAAATTCTATAATTAAGTGCTAGAACTGTGGAGTCTTTCCTTCTCTAGTTCCTTCTTCATTTGTGTGGCAGATTATCTGACATTTTCGGAACTGTCAGCCATTTAATCAGTCAAGTCCAATTTATCTGGTTTTTATTTTACTACCTTATTATGTAGTTGATTTTGTTTCCTTTTCAGTTTTATTTAAGAACCCCATTTTTATACATATTTTTGTTATTTTTAATGGAGGATTTATACCAACTATTTCGGTGTTGCATTTTTAAGAGGTCTGCAATTCAGACAGAAATATTGTCTACACAAAGTGAGTCACTGAGATGGTCAGCTTTTCTGTGCAATACATATTAGACTTCTAAATGTTCAGTATTTTCTTTCTTAGGGTAAAATGAAAATTTTTACTTGTATACAGTGGCAGGAAATATCTCCCAAGTGCATTGTCCTTTTAAAATCCTATTTATATCTTCAAGTGATTTATATTCATCAAAGGAGAAACGTCACAACTAGCATTGTTACTATTAGTGCCTTCATTTGACTGTGCAGTGAATAAAATCCCTTCAAAAGAAAGGGGCAAAGCTAGGTGGGCATGGGAGGGGCAGGAGGCTGCTTCTTCCTAAATGCATGTTATCATTACTGTTATGAGAAGAACTGGCATCAGTTTTTGTTATTAGAGTTTGCTTAATGCTTTCCATTACAACATGGTTTTCTTTTCCTTAGAACACTGCTAGACTAAAAAGCCATGCAAGATGATTTGGTTTATGTCAGCATCCAAACTTCAAACTCCTTTGATTAATTTATTTAAGAAATTCCCATTCAAATAAGAATTTTATTTCTGAGATGTGAAGTGAAAACATAATGGTCGCTGATGCTAGAAATGTGTTCTACTGAAATATTCTTCTGACTGAGCATTGTGGAGCCTGAAATAGAAATATGGCTGTGGTGGGTTGACCTTGGCTGGATTCCAGGTGGCCACTAAGCTACTCTCACTACCCTCTCCAGAGAGCCAGGGGAAGAAAATAAGATGGCAGCTTACTAAAACAGAATGGAATGGTTGCACATGCAAGCAAAGAAAGTAAAGATTTTCATTTTCTACTTCGCATGAAAAAACAATGTCTGGCCACTTCCTGGCTAAGAGGGCTTCAGCATGGGTAGTGGTTACTCCAAAACATACATGTAAATAATGGATTTCCTTCCCTTCTGCCACCCTGCCTTGCCCTTTCCTCCTTTTTCCTCTTAGCTATTATATCTGAGGTATGGAACTTCCCTTTGCTCAGCTGATGTGGTTATATCCCCTTGTGAGGTTGCAACTGCTCCCAGCCTACTGGTGGGAAGGTGGAATGCTGGGGAGACAGCAGTGGTGTTGTGCAGTGCTGCTCAGCAGTAACAAAACTGTGGGGTGTTATCCACACCTTTCTAACTAGTGGTACAAAGAACAGCACTGTAAGACATCCATCTCAGGTAGATCCAATGCAATGGCAGAGATATTACAAAGACATTAGAAGCTGTTCCCCTGAAAAATTGTCCCAAATTGGTCTTTATTTTGTGAAGAAGATCACTTCTTTTTATTTTTTTAATTTACTTCGAAAGGATTTTTAGATTTGTAAAGCACCAGGCATTTTAATCTTAAAAAATAATACCTAAGAAAACACTTGTAGCTCTCCACCCAAGAATACTTAAGATTCTTAGTTTCATATAAAAGTCAGCCTCCTTCATGTTGCAGAATTTATGACACACACGTCTATCTCTTTACTGGATAAACAGGTGGACCACACTTTAGCCAAGTATTCTCTGAAAGGTCTTTCCACTTGCTGCTTATTGAGATTTATTAGGAAATAAGAAGATTTCTGCTTAGTTCCTTATGAGTAGCAGCACAATAAAATCAAAAGAAAAAATAAACCCATGTATAGGTTATTTATTCAAGTACTATAGACATCACTAGCACAGAGCTGAGAAGTTCTGTGTGCATGTGTGTATATGTACATTCTAATTTTACATTGTTAGTGTCTATGCTTTTCTATCTTTTTCTCTAATATCTCGTCACATGGAAAACCAGAGCTTGTCCATAATAAGCTTATTTTTAAGTTCCATTTTAACAAAATCAACACACATAATATATAATGGGAAAGATTTGCTCCCAAAAATGATTTATTTATAGTCATAAGAAAATCGGATTAAAAGAATCACTACTTCAGCAAAGCAATGCAAGATCTTTGAAGCTGGACTGTTGTAGATCTTCAGAATGTTCTGAAATAGTCCATCAAATTTGTTTGGCTCTACTACATGTTTAAGCTTGCTGGGAGAAAAATATTTTCCTTTAGTTATATTAGTAGGAAATTTAAAATGCATTTTTAAAGGTCTACATATCAGATGTGTGTGAAAATGCATATATGTATATATATAAGTATATATATACATATACACACACATATATATATTTAGATTTATTTTTATTACAATTTTCAACATAAGTAGGTTCTAAGAGTTTTATTGAAAAAAAATTCTCCTCGCAGTTAAGAATTCTCAGTAAATATATCCTATTCTTTTTCTTATATGTTTTATGTAAATGTCAAAGAGAAATTCATAAGGAGAAAAAAAAAGTCTAAAACCAAACCCGAAAGAGCTCCAACCTGCAAGTGGTTCCATGGATCAGTGCCTTTCACTTAGATGCTAACCTGCCTATTTTTCTTCTAACAGCAATCACATGTGGACATCCTGGGAATCCGTCCAATGGAATGACTAATGGCAGTGAGTTCAATTTAAACGATGTGGTAAATTTTACCTGCAACACTGGATACTTACTTCAGGGTGCTTCTCGAGCACAGTGTCGAAGCAATGGGCAGTGGAGTAGCCCTTTACCCAACTGCCGAGGTAAGAGCCTCAAAACACTGGAATGTAATTCACAAGCCTGTCCTTTTGGAATTTATTCTCACCTTTATTTGAGTGTCTGCATTTCTATATTGGAGATTGCTGTTCTGGCTCAGTATTGGGGAAGCCTAGACTTTTCAGTATTTTACCTCAAAGTTCTCAGACTGCTATCACCAGCACTTAGTTTAGAGACATAAAAAGTGAGCTTTGAATCAGAAAAGTTGTATTAGATCAATAAATCACGGTTGCCTGTCTAGCATGAATTAGGTACATTTTAATACGACTTCCATAAATGGTTGTTATGAAATTGAATATTTATGTATGTAAACATTATTAATTTTGTTTCCTAGAAATACATTCTGCTTGGGTTTTTTGCAAAGACATCTGAAATTGATTCCTGGTGTGCTACGGGTAAGATGGATGTGTTTGAGAGATAAGAATGAAGCAAAGGTTTATGTTAGAAAATCTGTACGAAATCTGCATATTAGGAAAGGGCAAGAAAAAAACCAAACAACCAACAAAAACATTTTAAAACACAATCTACCATTCTCAGATTGAATTCTTTATCCAGATCCCAGTAGTGTAATTGAGATTAAAACTTTCTGAACTTTACCTATTTTTATTCTTTCCATTTTTGACCAATGTTTTTTATTTATTTTCTTCAACTTTTGGCTGTTGTTGCAGAATATGGAGCTAACATCTCTTTGGTCTGTTCCACCAATATCTTGATCAGACACCTAAAATTTGTTCAATAATTTATTGTTTTTATGCTATATGCCCCAAAATAAGTTCTACTGGTATCGTGCATGCTTTCTCAATGCTGAATCCATTAAGATACTCATATCTAATGATATTGTGAAGCATTTTCTTTTGAATCACTGAGGCAGACTGAAAATCTTCTGACCACATCATAGATGTAAACTGACAGAGAAGTGAAAGGCAGGACATGAGGTAAATCATGTAAGATGAAAGATCTCAAAGGCCTGGGGATAACTTTTTGAGATACTCTATATCCTTCAGTGCTCTTTTTGTGAAGGCTCTGGGAGGAAATGTATTTTGATGGCTCTAATTTACAAATGCTTTCCTGGTCATATTCAAAGCTGGAATTATTTGGGTTCATTTATAAATGTTGAAAGCAGTGCTAATTTCCAAATATGTAAACCAAAAAAACTTTTAAAAATGCCGGTTTTGGAAAGAATCTGATGGCTATGTCTGCTATGGAACATGAAAAGAAATAGAATACAAAAATTTCTCCAGAAATGCGGTGGTTACTAAGCTTTTCTTGAGTATTATCTTTCACTAGAAAAATGTTAAAACAGTATAAGTACTATGCTTTTTGTTCTTTATGGGCTAAAGGAAATTGCAGGCAGCAAAGTCATTCTAAGGATGCAACATTGGGACTAAAAATCATGTACTAAGGACTTAACTTTGACTATTATACCTTTATTATCCATCTGTTGGTTTATTAAAAATCCTATTGTATTACAAGTGTTGTTTCTAAGAATAATAATTATCTTTGGTGATTAGCTCATCATAATGTTTCAGAGATACCTGATGCAATTTCAGGCTCTGTGTGTGTGGAATTAGATCTTTCATTCTCATTAAAACAATAAAGAGATGGCAATTCCCTCAGTCACGACCCTCAGAATTTATTCAAGTGAGGTAACTAACATAGCAATATAATTATTGTAACAGAGAAACAATAACTAGTAAACTCTTCCCATTTAGACTCGGATATTTTTTTCCCTTTTATACTGTTTTCTTTTGCTAGACCTAAGTGAACACACTCTTCTGTCTCATCTGTGAGGCATCTAATTAAGGTTTTATTTGTTAGAAAAACATACTTTTTCACTTATACTGTAGATGCAATCAGAATCTGTTGTTTGACTGTCAGAGGCAGAGAATAGAACAGCTTTACTGAAGTTCAACCCCATTTACATGCTGAGTTACTCAGCTATTTACATTGAACTCCATTACATTTATTAAAAAGAAAACAAATCAAAATGGAAGCAAGGAAAAACAGTGCAAAGACTGAGAAGATTTTTTTAAAAAGAACATAAGAATTAAGATGCTTCAGTTACTGCAACATTATTTCAGTTGTGTCTCCTGTCTACTTTTGTTATCCTTTTTAAATTTATTCACGTGAATTTGAGTTTGATCCAGGCCAATTTATGGTCTGGAATCTTGTTAAGGGAGGTTGGTTTTACTGAAAGGAGTGAGTGTTATAGATTCAATTCTGCCAAGATCCATTCACTGAAGGATGGTAAACTCCTACCAGAATGGAATTGCCCAGAGTTCTTAGTTGAGTATCTACAGTTTTGTCTATTCTCATGAAGGTGGTATGAAGCTGAACTTTTGCCATTCAGAGTTTCACTTCATTCTTCTCTTCACTTAATATTTCTTTCTCTATAGCAACATATATTTTTCAATTACTGTCTTGTATCTCTTCCATCATGAACTGCAAGGATCCACCTAGTTTCATCACCCCCTCTGTGCACCCTGCTAAAACCCAGAGCTCTTTGCTAATCATGATAACACTGTAGCTGCTCACCTCTGTGACTGGGTTTAACTGATTTAGAGGGTTTGAAAAAGTTGTCATGAAGTTTACAATTTGTCTAAGAAACCCCTCCTTCTGGACAGGAATATACTGTCTAAATGTATATTTACTGTTGTAAATGTATTTGTGGACTAGAAGATATTTAGTTGTACTGTAAAGGGAATATTCAATATCCACTTGAGCTAAAGCATTATCAGTATTCGAGTAGTTCTGTACCATTCTCCTAGGATGCGTCTCTGATCTAGAAATGTGGGGGATTCTTATTTCAATTATATGAAAATTTCAAGTGTTGTATTATAATTGCCTTGATAATTGATATTGTTTCTTATTTTAGGTTGGGGTGGCGGATTTACCTTACAGTTAGTATATAGCAGTTTCTCTCTGCTATTCTTTCTGGTGTGTGTTCTCCACAGGCTGCAGAGAGTATCTACTCCTTCATGCACTGCTGTCTCCTCTAAACTTGGTGTTCCCTTTTTTACTTCTCACACGTGTGTGTGTGTGTGTGTGTGTGTGTGTGTGTGTGTGTGTGTGTGGCCTCCTCGTTCTGGCATATTCTGCCCTTTCCTAAATATACCTTCAGAGAAACGAACTTTTCTCATGGCTCACCTCTGATTTGAAGAGAGACTGAGAGTTGGGGTTGTTCAGCTTAGGGGAGAAGGCTCAGGGCAATGTTGCTTATCATCTATACTTATCTAAGAGACAGTGTAAAAAAAGAGGGCCAGACTTCTCAGTGGTAGTCACTGAAAGTACATGAAGCAAAGGGTACAAAATCAAACATAAGAAAAAGCTTTTAAAGCTGAAGTTGGTAAAACACCTGAATAAATTTCCCAGAGATACGGATTTTCCATTCTTATAGCTATTCCAAACCTGACTGGACAAAGCCCAGGGCAAAGTGTTTAGTTGTCACTTCCAAGTTCAAATATTCTTGTGTGTAGTTTATGACTGAGGACTATATATATACACCAACTATATTCCTATGTCAAATTTGGTCTTAATGAATTCATTAGAACATACTTAAAGCAAATAATAGCACTTTTTCTGGCATAAGTCTTTACTTCTAAAATTGTCTTTTATTTAATGGGTAGAAAACATTTATTTTAAAGTTCACTGTTAGCAATGGAATATGAATTTGTTTACAAAGTAAATCTTCCAGCTCTTTAAATATCCTGCTGGAAAAGGATTGATTCCTGGAAAATGTGTATCATTTAATTCAACAGCGATTTTACGTATGACCTTTCTTTTAAACCTCGGTTGAGTTCACCTGAGTCAATAATGAACTTGGCTTCATTTGGCTGAGACTTTACAGGAAGTCCTACAAATAAAAGATTGCTGCTTGAAGCTATTGCAGAATTTTATTTTATTTTATTTTATTTTATTTTATTTTATTTTATTTTATTTTATTTTATTCTATTTTATTCTATTTTATTTTATTCTATTTTATTTTATTCTATTCTATTTTATTTTATTTTATTTTATTTTATTTTAATGTTGAAACTGAGCTGTTATGTAGGCATAGGAAACCTTGATATTTTTGGAAAATAAAGCTGGGGCAGGTCTTAGGCCCACTTTTGCAATGATACACTGCTTCTGTCTTGTGTCAATAGCAGGTTAACTACGTAATCAGTGACAGAAAATTTAGTAAGGAAATTAAATTGAGGTTTTTGACTAAGAAAATAGTAATGCGTAAAAAAGATCACATTTGCTATTTAAGGGCCGTATGATAAAAACTTGTTTGAAAAAAGAATTTTAATATGCTCATATATTCTAAATGCACTGCAAGCACTGAATTGCTTGTCAATGATATTCCCCCCTACTCCAGAATGCTTTTATCTGTTCTGGTTAACTGTTTTGGCTCAGCAAGTAAAACCTTTTGTCTCTTAAAATCTACATGTTTTTTAGTATTTGATTTGGACCTGTGTTCTGAGGTAATGTAATTCTTAAAATTACATGCCTTGGAAAAACCCATGCCTTGGGAAAACTATGTTCCCACTGTTTCTGTCACAAGTGAAAAAATGGCATGTTGTGATGTTCAGGTACTTTGTGAGATAGAAACCCTACATTTTCTGAATTATTTAAACACTGATATCTTTTTAAAAATTTATATTTAATCCTTTCAATGTATTTAGTATTTTCTAAAGATTGGTGATGACCTTTTCTGGAATATGAAGGTCACTGAAGTATGACTTTAAATTCGTCATTTGTAATTCTCCTCATGGACTCTATTTTTACTCTTATTTATTTGATAGAGAACAGGTCAAGTAGTTGGTTTACTTGTCTTTAAACTGGAACCAAGTGGCATCAGAAAAATTACAAATACCCAGATCTCTGCTGCAAACCTGCCTGAGTAGAGCTTGGTGTAACCTGGGTGCTATTCCAGAAGTAGTTATGACTCTATTAAATCCTAAGCCAAGTATGTTCACTAGATTTTTTTTCCATTAGTATTTAGGAGCCAGTTTCCATTTAGTCTTTGGAAGCACAGAAAACCAATCTCCATGCTTTCTACTTTTCATAATAACTCCTAACAACCAAAATGAGAACGGAATCAGATAGTCTCATCAGGTCTGTGAACTCTGATTGCACTGCAGGTCATTTTCCCATATATTATTCTTGAAGCAAGAACTGCTGTATTTTTAAATACCTCACTTTCTGCCTGTATTAAGGCAGACTTATATTCATCATCTGTACTAGGAAAAGTGGATATCCTTTGTGACTATTTCCTTCAGAATTCCTTTTATCTTTTTATAAATGAGATTTAGGAGCTTTTCTCCTGTTAGAAATATGCTTCTTAAGACCAGAAACATTTTAATGGGAAGATCCATTTGGCAAAGTTTCAGAGGTTTGAGTTAGCTCACATTCTCCAGTCTGTATAAATAAGGCCAGGCTATTTGTTAGTAATAAAGAATTCAAGTCTTTTTTTATTTATACTGCATTTGTGCTGAATTTCTAACTTGAAAGGTTTATCTTTCTTTATCTCATTGCTCATAAATTCTTGAAAAGTTTAATTAGGCTTTTATGTCTTATCAGGAATCTGGTATCTACAAAGAATTGCAAATTTTATTTTGCTCTCTTTAGTGTCTAGGTCATTTGAACTAGTGGTAATGTGTTCCACTCATTCACTGACAAGAAAACCTTTCTCATGGCATCTGATAGAAAGATTGGAGAGATTGAGACTGGTGACCAATTCTTCTTACCCAAAGATAAAGCAGCTCTGAATTTAAGCAGTTTTCCATCTCTGTCAAGGATTCGTATGAGTTGAGAAATTATTTTTGTTCACCTTTGTTTTTTCCGGAGTCAGAGGCCTTTGTTGTGACTTATTTATACTTAAATGTCAGATATATCTAGTCTGGTCATATTGATAGCATGTTGATATTCTTCAGAAGGATAACTTGCACTTGAGTAAGTTTCCTAAAGAAGGAGGTGAGGTGCCATGGGAGGTGCCATATAGTGTCAGATATTTACCTGGGGGGCAGAGATGCCCCTCTCTGAAGTGAAACCAGTCTGGAGATCAGGCAAAGACACTTCAAAAGGCAGTAGAAACATCTTTTGAGGCAACTGAAGAGTTCCTCAGGTGAAAAACAATGCTCAGATTAAAAAATAATCTGAAGAAAAAAACTTTAAGTCATGATCTGAGAGTTTGTATTAGTCTGACAAAAGCTATGGTGTTAATATTACTTCTACATATATGCCCAAAACCGAATTTTGCGTGCAGAGAACACAAGAGGAAAATAACAGGTAAGTATTTTACCTTTCTGGTCAATTTGCTATTTTAATACCTTGCAAAATCTGAGAAGTAAACATATGTTCAAGATACAAACATTAACGCAATACTTTTTGCATAAAAATATTTGAAAATACCTTTGATCAGATATGAAAATTTATAAAAGATGCTTAAGATTGTTTCTGTCAAAAAAAACATAAGAGTGAGAACAAGAAACAAAATACTGTGAATTATGTACTTTTTTGATGATCATTCAACTTTTTAACAGAAAGCTGCCCTAGATGACTCTGACATGGTCTTTTAACTTCTTTGTCCTCAAGGGTTTGAATCTGCTCAGTGTGAGGTTCCAAAGTTATCAGGACAGACTTGGAGTATTCTTCAGCTTTTCTCAGAAGACTAAACCAAAACTGACAGAATTCATTTCCCATGCAACTCTTGACAGGTGTCATTGAGAGAAAGCAATCTCCACTGTGATTTACACTTGAGTCCCCAGGGTGAAAGGCAATTGAGGAAAATACTGTTTTAGTTCTGTATGCCAGCCAATTCAAATTCTTTTCTAAAGTACTCCTCACTGCAGCCCTTCTTAGCAACAGCATACTTGTGTATATATTTAAAAACTGATAGCTGATTTTAAGTGGCACTGCAGGCATAATTGTGGTTATTTTTTAACTTGAGGGATCATATTCTCTTCCATAATAATTTGATAAGACTTCATGTATGATGCAAGAATTTTATTCACAGAGCACATGCAGAAATTATGCATTTGGTGACTGTTTTGTATTTCATTCATCACTGAGCTGTCTAAACAGATACTACTAATACTGGAGTGAAAACTCTGTATCACACAAGAAAATGGATACTTTGGGACTGCCATATATTCCTTGAACATTCCATATTTCTGGTCTGCATGGAGAATTAAGTTTTTCTGTTCTCCCTATTGACTTGAAAAATAGTTCAGTTAGAATTGCTTTTGGGTAGGTATGGGCCAGCACATCTTCATGAAACAAAGTTCCTTTTAATTTCTAATATTGACTTTGCATAAGTGAACTTGCCACAATTACCCGTTAAACCAAAGATTTATTTTTAAGCAGATATAGTTGATTTTGTTTTATGTTAATAATTTCAACTTCACTGAAAAAAGGGACAGCTCTTGTGAATCTGGTTAAAAATTAAACCTAGGGAAAGGATTGAGTAATCCATAGGATGACAAGAGTATTTGAAATTAATTGTATTAAGGAAGCTACAAAGCCTTCCATAAATGAGAGAATTTAGCAACATTCATCAGATTTTTCTTCTGTTTCAAAGAATATTCTGGCATTAAAATTTAAATAATTTGAACTATTACTTTCAATGTTCTCTTTCAACTAATATTTGTGCATATTTGTGCATATTTGAGTTCAGTAGCAATGATTTTCTCTAAATTGCAGTGAAAAATAAGCAGTTTTTGGTTTTTCTTTTGAACAAATTCTAAAATGGCATTTCACTGTTCATTTTATTGCTTTTTCCTTTACATGATTTTTATCTGTACTTTTTATCTGTATTTCACTGTTTATCACTTTTATCTAGAAATAAAATAGGCATTCAATATTATAGTTTAAAAAATAGTGCTTTCTGATATTCTGGAGTTCCCACAACTCCCAAATGAGATTTCTGTATGACTGATAGTCTATGATGCCATGACAAGTTGCCTACATTGTTGCTCTGGAAGGGACTTTCTTTAAAGGATTGTGCCTGTAGATCTCTACTGTTGTCCTCATTCCATCAAAGAGAATACCAAAGCATCTACAACTTCATTCTCAGACAAAACAACAGTAACAGCAACAAAACCCAAACCCAAAAAAAAAAAACCCAACAAACAAAACCCCCAGACCAAACAAATCCAAAATGCAAAAAAACCACCAAACAAAACCACCCAAAAATCCCACCAGAAGGTAAACTAAAAATATAGTTTGCATGGGGAAAGATTATTTTGACGTTATAAGAAACTTAATCTGATAGACAGTGTGAATCTTGTCCTATAGCTGGGGAAAAGTTCAATACTATGTGTCCTAGTGCAAATTTCCACTAGTTTTGTGTATTCATTAATGAAATTTTACTGTAAAAGTGTATGTCCTGTTTAAGCTGTGTATGCCCAGTTTCTAGTGCTATATTCCTGAGCTATAACAAATTTGGATGATATTAAATGCAGACTACTAAACACACATCTGTACTGTGGATCTATCTCTGTGAGTACAGCAAGGAGTCCTATTTGTACCAGGATAAAATTTTTAATATAGAAAAAGTTTAAATATGAGTGATACATTGATGAAATTATATTGATTGACCTTTGGACAATTGGCACAGGAATGTAATTATTGTTTTTCCACAGGATTTTACGTATATTATTACAGCCATAAAGCACAATTCCATCTTTTTTTATTTGCATAATTTAAGGGAAGAGCTACTCTTGAAGGTGTAATTGCTAAACAGGTACATATCAGTGGAATGAAGAAGTGTTATTTTGCCACAGTTTTTGATACACCAGGACACAGATCTCAAGAAGACCTGAATTCTGTTCTCTACCACTGTAAATGTTCCATACAACTCAGGACTTCATCTTTTTATATGATGGATCACAATAGTGTTATTGTGTAATTGTGAGATTGGGAATCAAATTGCCATAAAAAATAGTTTTAGCTAAATATAAAGATTTCAAAATATTCACTTCGGTGTTTGAAATTAAATTTATCAGTATTTTTAAATTAAACAGTGCCTGCCATGGGAGATAAATTGCTTCTGTTATTTAGTGATTTTTCATTTGAACCAAGTGGCGCATTCACGGGAATAGTTTGGAGCATGGCCCAGGGGTTAGTATGGACAGGAGGATGATTCTTCATGAGCAGTTCAGAGAAACTCACCCTGCTCTGAAGGGTAGCAGCACACAATGACATAGACTGAGCATCATCTACTGTCCTCATGCCACTAAACAAATGCTGGCTTTCTTTAATTCACATTGATACAGGTGTGTATTCAAGTGTTTAGGAACGTGTAAAACTTAAGTTTAAGGATGTGTTTGTACAAGGCAACTTATAACTATGCAGAGGATGCATGCTAGCTCCCAAAGCAGAAACTTTACAGCAGCATCTCCCAGCACTACACCACATCTAATTGCCTAGGAAACAGGGTTAATTAGAATGCAGCATGTGTTGCTTCTGGGAGCTGTGCTAGTTTCTGTAGGAAAGGATTGCACTGAGTACAGACATAGAAGCTTCTTCGGATCTAGCTTAATTTTTTGGTAAGGCATCCTGTCAGTGGATTATACATTTTACAGACTTTCACACATGTTCTGTTCTACAATGATAGTTATATTGCTAGTGCAAGAATTAGACTTAGATGACCAAGATGAGTAACCATGGAAAAAAACCAGTAACAAAGAATGTGTCATATAAAAGAAAAAAGCATTTTCTCTTGGTAATACGCTTAAGTAGAGATCCCCAGAAAAAAAGAATTTTTGAAGTTCTTCAAAGCAAATACAGAGACACAGTCTACTACACCCAAATTTTTCACAACTTTCAAAGAGTAGTGAGATATTAAGAGCTGACATTTTTCTGTGCCTTTTGGGACAGAAAAAAAGTCAATAGCTAAAGAGGTATTTATTTCTGCCAATGAAATCTTGTGTAAACGTGTATTTATTTAACTTACATATATATGATTTCTGTATAAAATGTTATGGTTAAAATACCATGTTTAAATAAAAGTTGTTAGTATGAGACATAAACTATTATAAATGTAAGCTGAATATGGCTTCTCTGGTGAATTATTTTATAATATTCACCATAAAACAAATAGGATAGGTTTCAAGCAGGAGAATCTGAAGTTTTATTACTACTCAGGAGCAACACAAAAAAAAAGGATATCTCATTGAACATAATGATTCTGCATAATATCTTTCTTATGTTTTCTGCACATTATTGTAATACCAAATTTTTAAAAATATATTTGAATTTTCTGTATAATTGTATTGTCAGTGTTTTTAAAAACAATTGATACATGAAAAATGGGGTTCTTTATGCGAAAAAGAGTTCTTTTCCCCAAATATTACTTCTAAAATAATTTTTATGAAGGAAAACTTTAGATTCATATGAGGTAATCTTTAGACCTAGGTATATGCTTAGAATTGTGGGGTTAAAATTATGAACATTTAACACTTTTAAAAGCATGGCTTTAAAAGATAAGGATAAATAAATTACAACTGGACTTTTCTCCAGATTAAATATTAGGGTGTTAGAATTTTTCTAAAATCCTGATACTTTTCAGCTGATTGAATGAAATGAATGAGTATTTGCACAAGATGCCTTTTTCTAGTGTATTATCTAATCAACACATTTAAATTTTGCATATGATAAAACTTAAGCTTTTGAATAAAAGTTATTCTGGAGTAAAAAGCAGTCCATTAAGGACTATGTATATTTTCCCTCTAAAATGATAATGTTATCTATATTCTTCTCCATTGATTTCTTTTACATGAAAACTCATTTGAACTAGATTACATACTTGAGAGGTAGATTCCTGTGGTTCTTTGGTGAGCTTTAATTTATGATACTAATAATATATTAAGTCTTTTTTTTCTTTTTCAGTTTATTTATACTGTTATCTTTAGAATGAAGACAGGGGAAGAGTGGAGAAAGTGTTTGTAACTTTTCATATAGTGTTCCAATTAACAGACAGCAAAATTGGTGTTTGAAAAAATCCCTTCCAACCCAAGTTGTTAAATGATTCTATGACTCTGCATTCACTGCAGAGTATGAAATGAAGAAATGGGGAGGATAACTATACTTTATATAAAAACTAAACAGTTATGAAAAAAACTTTTTTTTTAATGGCTATCTGAAAAAATTACTTCATACTTTTTGGTGCTTACCTCCACTCCTGCTCCCCTACCAAGTATTTGATTTTTCACTGTCTTCCTTTTTCTGTTTTACACATTAATAGCAGAAAACGTCCTTAATATTTGAAGCAATTTTTCCCAAAGTGTTATTTAAACTATATACTGTTCCTTCACATAAAAATTATGTAGAAGACCAAACTAAGCCTATCAAAGGAATGATAAAAATTTCCTACAATTTCTTTTTCATCTTTGAACCACTTGTATACTTGATATTATGTATCTTGTCCAAGATTATTAAAAGAACTGGAGTAAAATTGTATTATTCTTTACAAAGGAAAAATATATAGAGTCTTACTTAAGAGTCAATATTTCTGATATTTAAGTCAAATAAAACCCACAAAGGAACCATTGATGCACCACAGTCACCAGCTGCTAGAGAAGTAATGAAAATCACTGCTACACTTATGGTATTGCTGTTATGCATCAGCAATGAATTCTGTTTGTCTTACAGTGGTGAACTGTTCTGATCCTGGCTTTGTGGAGAATGCAATTCGTCATGGACAGCAGAATTATCCAGAAAGTTTCAAATATGGAGCAAGCGTGGCATACCACTGCAAGAAGGGCTTTTATCTCTTGGGCTCATCTGCACTGACCTGTAAAGCTAATGGGTTATGGGACAGATCATTACCAAAGTGTCTATGTAAGTATCCATTAGAGTGGTGCATGGTTTTAAATCATGATTAAAAAAAGAAGTGCAGCCGTCTATTAAGGAAAAAAATGGACTTTGGAATCAATAAATTTCAAGTTGTACGTCTTGGTAAGAAAGCATTTAGACAAAATATCATGCAATTTGCCTTTATTGAAAATGTGTTTCCAGGGAACTGGAGAACTATTATTTCAAATGCCAGAAAATCAACATTAATTTCTTCTATCAGTGAATTGTTAAGGTATCTGGAAACAGCTAGGGAAATTTTCAAGGGTTTGCCAATTTTAATATATTTATATATTTAATATATTTTAATATATTTCATTTCATTTGGGGATAGGATTTAGGAGTAAAAACTAGGCAGGCTTAAAACTTAAAAGGGTATAAGAAGAAATTTATTAATA
>WBND01000694.1:148381-189346 GCA_013398595.1 Tychaedon coryphoeus
CTCCCTGCTTCACGTGTCACCAGCACAGAAATTTAAAGATGTTTTTATTTGTTATAATTTAGAATGATAGTCTAATGCCATTAATGTCTATATCAGATATTTCTATTTTTTTCAGACTCATTGTAGTGTATATTTGACAACTAATCTGTGAAATGTTGTGTGGAAAAATTTTGCACAGGAGGATCTTTTAGTAGCGTCACTTCATATTTCCTCCATCACTTTCTCCTCAGAGAGGGAGGAAATCTTCTGGTATTTCCTATGATCAGTAAGCTTAATATCTTTGCAAAATAAAAAAATTTTGCACAGGAGGATCTTTTAGTAGCGTCACTTCATATTTCCTCCATCACTTTCTCCTCAGAGAGGGAGGAAATCTTCTGGTGTTTCCTATGATCAGTAAGCTTCATATCTTTACAAAATAACAAAATAACAAAAGTTTGCCTGAGTTTAATTTCCATTGAGACAATGTTCTTCTCTAATCACTATTAATTTGCTGACATGATTTCTGATTTGCAATTCAATAATAAGAAGTAGTAAATGAAATGAAAGTATGTTTTAATTTGAAACACATCAGATGTTTTAAAAGTTTTTTCTTTTTCTTTTTTTTACTAGAAAATATTTATTTCATGGATTTACACTTATATACCAGAGCCATAAATGTCACTAGGTTGATGAATTTATTTCTTTATTATGTTTTTCATACTGCTTTATATCTAATATTCACATGACCAAAGGGGTTTTGTTTGGTTTTTTTCACAACAGTCTGTGTTTTCAATGTCTGTCAATAAGAGCTATAACCTGAAAAAGTGGGTTTATTCCCATTTCAGTAGTAAAAGAATTTGGGGAAAATATTCCATTTTAAATACAAAATAGATGCTTTTCTTTTTTTTCCTAGTTTGGCAAGAATATTTACTGGTGCAAACATGTTCCTTACTTCTTGTGTCTTAGAAAAATAAGTATGATTTAAAATTATAAAAATGATCAGTAATCCATTTTTCTCTTGCTCACTCTAGTTCATCACATTGCTATAAAATATTACAGAATAAATATTTTATTTCACTATGCTTCTTAAACTTACCTAGTTGTAGATACAATAAAGCTACTTACATTATCATGTCTGCAATATGCAGGTACATTACAGCAATAGCCTTATTTAGTGTATTCCTTCCTATTGCTAACCAAAATGAGGTGTACTATTTGTAGGGAAGAATCATGAACATAAATTAATGAGGAAAGAGATCTATATATTTTCAGAGAAAGGCTAAACTGGATAGGCCAGTTTTATACCTAGTTTTCTGTTTAATCTTACAAATTACCAATAAATCGTCTATAGGAAGAAGAAAACTGAAGCTATGTTAGAGTCGAAATCCAGACAGAAATGTGTATTTTGTGGAACCAGCCTTGTATTTAAAGGTTATATGAGATTTCTTTCTGTGCTATGAAAACGTCTTATGATGTTGTGTTCTTTCCTTTGTTAGCTATTTCTTGTGGACATCCTGGGGTACCTGCAAACGCAATTCTTTCAGGAGACAAATTTACATATGGCTCCATAATCCACTATTCTTGCACAGCGGGTCGAAGGCTGATAGGAAATTCTACGAGGGAGTGCCAAGAAGACAGCCACTGGAGTGGGACTCTCCCTCACTGTTCAGGTACTTGAACCAGACATTATCTGAATGTCACCCTGTCATATGAGCAAGGTTATTCTCACACACATTTTTAGCCAAATATTTTTTTTGTTTATTTTCCAGCTATATTTTAATTTCACCAATAGCCACTCCACTGTATCACAGCTATTTCCTGAAATATTCTCATAGTCATCTCATTCTCTTTGCCATTACTTCACAACTCCACTCAGCCACATGCTCTAGTTGTATGCTGCAGTGTATAGAAGATACAGCAAAATAGAGTTTCAAATCCGGTCAAGTTTTTCTTAAAAAGGATACATGTGTTACATTATATTCTTATGAACGCTGTTTTGTGTAAACAAAGGTTGTTACATCAGAAAATTTTCAGTAAGAAACTCCACAGCAAAGGTATTAAGGTATACTTTGTACGTTCTACTCCTCTTTTCTCTTGCAGATACATACTACTTTATTATTGTCACAATGTGCAAACACCATAAATGACTGACATGTCCATGGAAGTACAGGAACAATTAATTCTCCCCTAGACTATGCAAATCTAGAAGAAGATATAAAACATCACACAGTTTTGTTGAAGTGAAGAGTTCAGGCAAGGATTTGCTAATAAGGACACCCACAGCATATTAATAGCTTTGTAAGGGAAACAGGTATATCCACTTTGGTATATAAAAATCCTATACCTGAATGGTTTAAGAAATTTCCTAGCGAGAAAATAGTTCATAATTACCCATTATATAGTCTTATAACTTCCCTTGAGCTACTGGACATGCCCACTATTCAATGTGGTTCAATTCAGATTTGACCTAATTTAAATAG
Organism: Tychaedon coryphoeus; assembly: GCA_013398595.1. Classification (NCBI taxonomy): domain Eukaryota; kingdom Metazoa; phylum Chordata; class Aves; order Passeriformes; family Muscicapidae; genus Tychaedon; species Tychaedon coryphoeus. The sequence goes on from WBND01000694.1 coordinate 150,841, forward strand.
GTGTAAGGTACTTTGAATTATTTTCAGTACTTTGAAAAAGCTCTGAATAAGTGTTCATTGTAAATGGTCCATTTATGAGCTGCAAGGATAATTCTGCAATAATGCTGAGCAGAATTTGAAATATGGAGCAAAGGAAGTGAATTTAAATCACTACTGTTTCTTTTCTGTTCTCTGCTGCTCAAGGAGGAAATAGTTTAGATTCTTCTCACACTGCCAGATCTCACTGCCATCGTGGTCTCTATGCCTAGACCTGCCCAACAAGAAATCACTGCACAGAAGGAAATCTTTTCTTGCTTATCTTAAGCTGACATGTATGTCACTTTCACCTTTTTATCCAGCATAATATCCCAGATCTGAAATTTCATCAAGATTGAATAGTCAGATAACAATCCAGTGCTGTTATCCAACAATACTCACCACACAGAAAAATCTCATGTTTAATTGCTAAAAATTGAGACTTTTCAGATATCTTCAGTCATGAATATGACAGTAGTTTTATAGACTCACAGATTTTGAAAACATTAAAGAGCCATGTACTCATGACTTAATGATAGGGAATATATATTTAGTGTAACTAAAATATTGTCACTTATACAGAATTCAGTTTTCTAGCTTTGAACAAAATGGGTCACTATCTTGAGAGCAAGATGATTCCCTAGGAAAATGAAAATCTGTCTCTGTTTGCTCAATGTAAAAAAAAAACAAAGAAAATCTCGCCCCCACCAAAAAAAAGCCAGAGAAAACCCTAAAAACTTGTCTCATTTCTCTAAGGTATTTAGAATTGTAAAATGAACTGCACTTTCCAAGTTAGATATTCAGGAGATTAATCCATCAAAATCCAATATGAATAATTTGTTGTCATAATGTCAGTGAAAGAATGATTGTGCCCAGGATGACTGAGAACTCTAATTGGTTTTATACTTCGGGGATATGAAAAACAGTCCAAATATAATGCTTAAAACCTGTAGTCTCTTTTAGAATGGGATTCATTTCTTTATTATATATTAATATATTTTTGAATTCATGGCTCTATGATGTTATAAATGTGATCTTATATTTATCTTAAAAATGATCTGTTGCAATGATATATTTTTGTATCCTATGAATTAAGCAATAATTGACATTTTTGTTTAAAATAACACACTTATTTTTCAATAATGATATTGACTCTTCTACATTGCTACATAAAACGGGGTCTAGACCTCCATATTACTGTAACTGCCTTTGTCTATACCCTTTGACTATAACATTTCATGGTCCCAGTTAAAATTTTCTCCAAGTCAAAACTAGGTATGTCCAAGAAAAAAAATAAATGTCCAGTCATTCATCTGGAATAATTCCCTCAGCAGAATCCCAAAGCAACTGAGACATCATCAGATTTTCAGAATCATAGATCATTCTGCCCTGAAAAGTCCCCTTGCATTCACAATCCAAAGTATATGTGATATGTCTGTTTCATGCCATAAACATGCCACAGTGGGAGCCTGAATCACAGTCCTCATAGTATTTCACACATTTTAAGTAGACAGAAACGTTTGTAAAATAGTAATGTCTTAGAGTAAGTGGAAGCAGATAGAATCCAAAGGCCACATCTGGATTTCAGCTGTGGCAGTGCCAGGGCATAGATCATAGATGACAGTGCTTGATCCCTGAGACCATTATACTCTTTGAATTGCCCCAGATTAATTTTTACACCTGACAGTCCATCAAACAACACACAAATACTTTACAAGTCTGTGTGTGCTGGTGATCATTCTCAAGTCAGTTTGGAAGCAGCCACTGTGTTTTGAAGAGTAAGTTTTACTGCACAGAGAGACAGAATATACCAGCTGATTTAAGACACACTGTTTACAAGCACGTGTTTACACCATGAAATCTAGGTCCAAATGCTGTAGGGCAGGGTGACAAGAGCAATATATTAGATAAAAACCTAGTATTAAACACAGTGAACACAATCAAAGCCCACAAGTTAGTCTTGAATTCAGGAACTGTCTTGGCCTCCTTTTATATGTAATCATGATTGTATACACTCATACTTGCTATAATTAAAACTTTATGAAAGACACTTATTCATGCTTTCTGACATAAGAAAATTTTAATTTCTAGATGAACTATTTGAGTTTTCTCAAAAATTTGGTATTGTTTTTCTGTGTTTAGGATTTTATCTTTTGTATAAGAGGGATGTTTATGAAGAAAAACCTATTTGAGAATATACAGACTTCAAAATATCTAAGTATTTACACATATTTTGGGAAAAAAAAAAAAAAACAACCAAAAATAAAATCAAAGCCCAAAATCAAAACCTATAATTTTGATAGAATTTGAATTTAGACATATAATTAAAAAGTGGAGAACAAAGGATAATATTGCTGTTAGCTGTAATGTAGGCACAAAAGGATTTAGGAGATATGTAATTTTATACCAGAATTTATAATAAATTATTGATACTGAGACCATGCTTCCTTAACCATCTTGTATAGTATCTCCTGTCACAATCACTTTATGTGATAAAGCACTTGACTGACTTAGGACATCTTTGAGAGCTCTTTGAGAGCAACACGTTCTTTCTCTTCTAAATTTGTAACCAATATTTGTGTAGAAATTTAGAGGATAAGGATAATTATGAGATATTTTCATTCTTGACAGACACAGATGGGCAGGAGATTTTCTGTAGATATATGTATTTCAAATACATTTGCTAAAAATTTGAATATGGTTCTCCTCACTCTTGCTGTTATTTAATTCTTATTATTAGAAGATATCATTACAAGTTAAACAATAAAATACAATGTGTAGAAAATAAAAAGCAACGGAGCTGTTGAACTGAAAAAAAGTGATGGGGTGCTTCCTGTGTTCTCATTGTCTTTTAGCTTTTATTTTTTATCACATTCTGGGCTTAGAATTGATCTGAGAAAACCAAGTAGGATAAGAAAGAGAAAGGTCTGAGAAAAAGAAGTAGGGTAAAAAGATATATATTTTCATCTTTGACTTTAGTTTGACTTTCACACCATAACACTGAAGCAAAGGGATTGATTGTAATAGAAACAATGCAGTGGCACTACTCATAGGAGACTAGTTTCACTGCCACTACATTTGCACATAATGTCCCTGGCAATAATTGTGCTTTGTTGTGTTTTGCAGGAAATAATCCTGGTTTTTGTGATGATCCAGGAGTACCAGCTCATGGGTCAAGACTAGGGGATGAGTTCAAAACAAAAAGTCTGCTCCGTTTCTCATGTGAAATGGGTTATCAGCTGCGAGGGTCTGCAGAGCGAACATGCTTGTCTAATGGTTCCTGGTCAGGTGTACAGCCCATGTGTGAAGGTAGGTATTGATACATTGGCATTTTGACGCTACTGACACACTTCCTAATGACTTTTTATTCTTTGATTGAAAAATTTTGTTAGGCAGAAATATGCTTTCATAACATTCTGCAGAAAGTTTACAAGCAGTTCATGCTTTGCTTGAAAACTTAAATCTAAACTGCTAACGTTTTGGAATATATATTTATAATAAGTTATTGAGAAAATAATTTTATTTTAAAAATAATTAGCCAGAAAACATATAGTAGATACCTGAGGTAAATGTAAGACTAAACAAGTGCTTTTGATTGAAGGTATGGCAATGGAGTGATAAATAAATCTGTCATCTGTTTTGTAACAATAAAATACTTTCATCTTCTCTTTCTATGTAATATCTGTGCATAAAGGACTGAATAAATTATAAAGTTGCATAAATTATATATAGATTAAGTGTAAATAAATAAATTAATACATATTTCTCCACAGAAGCTAGACTAGTTTCTAATTAGATATTTTTATGCTGCCTCTTTCAGAAGAAATGCAAAAAAGAATATTTCTGAAAATCACATTTTAAAATAAGATTAAAAATCATAATACAGAATTTTTACATTTTTTGTGCAGTTAAAGTTGGAAAGGAATAACAGAACACTTTAAGTTCAGTTTTATAATGACTTTTCATTTTCTGGGAATGTTTGAAAAATCTCTTTAATTAATCAGAGTTGATGGATTCTCTAGTATCTGTTGTCTCCTAAACTAAATTATAAAATGGAAGATAGAAAAAAAAATAACATTTTTTTTTCACCTACATGCTTTATTCTGAGAAGAATAGTTCTTTTGCAGTTCTTCAGCACAGACTAATGTTGTGTCAGTGCAGATATCATCGTAACTGCATAAAAATGGCAGTAGACACAGAATCAGTATTTGAATCAGGGTTTTCAGCAGAAAACTGAAGTCTTGCATTATCCTTTCTACTTCCCTAACATGAAGACATTAAGTCGGATAGCAGAAGTCAGTGGCAATTATCAGTGTTTTAAATGCTGCTCTTTCCCGCCTTTCATAGGTTTGCTTCAACTTTCTGTTTTCAGAAAAGAAAAGAAAAACAAGAAAAGAGCCTCTTTTTTTCCCCCATTTTCCTACAGTTCTTCAATTGTTTCCTATTTAATCTAAGATAGGATGAGGATAGGAGAATACCTGTTCGTTCCTGCAAGTTCAAGTTCCAACCTGTTGAATTTTTCTCTTCACTATTTCAAACTTTTAAACTTAAAAAGTGATTAAAAATTGATTTTAAAAGGCACTAAGGTATTATTCCAAACATAAACGGCAGACTAATTTTTAATTGGCAAATTGTGTTTGTTTTAATCATAAAACCTAACACTATTGTACTTTAAATACCAGATTATAACTGTTATGTTGGGGGCCATCCAGCAGGTGCACATGCAACAGATCCAAGTCTTTCTTCAGCTGAGGGCACCAAAGGTGGATGCAGTGCTCTGGGTGGGGAGCTCAAAAGATTGGAGTTGCTAGAAAAGTTGTTAGGAGAATTCAAAACAAACCCCCAAATTTTTTTAATGACTGGTTGGTCCACTGGAAAAAAAAACCCAAAAAACCAAAAAACCAAAAAACCAAAAAACCCCCTCACCTTCTAAAAACCCCAACATTTAATCAAAGTAATCGAGGTAAGCCACTGTCAAATCTCAGACATATGAAGCTGAAACACAATTATTGCCTTAAAGGATTGATATGGATGTCCAAAAGATAGGGAGCCAAACATAGAATGTCTGTTTTTTTTTCTTGATTCAAAAAATGATTTGATAAGAAGGTCACAGTTTGCTATTTATGCATTTTTACAATTGAAAAAGGCAATACTAGAAGACAGGAAGAGAAGAGAAGAGAAAAATGTGCCAAAAGGCAAAACAGAGGTACAGGTCTGTCAGGTAGTCATGAATGAGCTTTATCTGCTCCAGTGATTGTATTGGGTGGAGTAGAACAAAAAAGGGCAAACTATCTGAATGAGGAATTGGAAAAAAAACAAATGCAAGTAACAATATTAACAAAGACAAATAAAACGTTAATTCAAGAATATACCTATTACATATATTCTCAGTAAAACTTGCTATAGGTGTTTTAAAAGGCAAGCTATTAACCTAGTTATTCTTTCTTTTTTTTTTTTTCATCCCAGTTAGTCACCTATCATCCAAATACATTTATTTTTTTTAATCAATCTCTTCTTTGCAGCTGTATCTTGTGGCAACCCTGGCACACCAGCCAATGGTATGATAATATACACTGATGGAATATTATTCTCCAGCTCAGTCATTTATGCCTGCTGGGAAGGTTACAAAACTTCAGGGCTGACTACTAGACACTGTACTGCTAATGGGACATGGACTGGCACTGCTCCAGACTGCACAGGTCAGAAAGAAATTTTCTACCCCTAAAGCTTTAACATAGTAAGTCACCCAGACTTCCTACTGAAAATGATTGTTTTGATACATAAAATAACACATTTTTCCACATTCATCTGTCTTGTAATATGTGAATATTTTTATATATCTAAAGGTACATGCCCTTATAATACATGCTAGATGCTTCCAGAACTATCTTCTTAAGATGGCTACATAGGTAGCTGTATTGTTTTTGTTGACCTCAGAAATGTCTATTTGATGATATCAATATTTTTTAGAATAATGTTATATTTAACTGTTCCTTTAGAGTTTCCTTTAACATTTTTTTCCTTTTTTTGTCCTTGTGGCTTATGCTTATAGTAGAAAGTTCTGGTAGCTCAAAATCAAATTTTGTATAATTGGATATATTACTGTGCCAGTTTTTATTGTAAGCCAAATGAGTCAGAATTGATCAATCACCATTCTGCTCAGGACCAAGAATCAGGGAGCATCAAGACTGAGCTATTCCATCAGGGAAGGTGAGCAGGGACCAGAGGAGTGCTAACAAGGCAAGTGGAACTAGTGGCCTGACTGATAAGGCCAGATTCACAGTACATCAATGCTTTTATATGCACACACACACACAAAAGAAAAGAAATATAAAAAAGGGGAAAGAAAGAGGCACTTCATAACTCTGCTGGAATTGCATTGCACCATCAACTTCAGGCTTGATGTGACAAAGATTTCAGTACGAAGGTAGAAAATGTTCTGTCGAAACTACCACCAACAGTAGCTGTAGCTGTAGCTGTAGAGCATGCCAGATGAGGCTACTGTGTTAAAGGAAGGCAATATTTGGTCCATCCTATTGAAATGCCTCAGAAAGATAACTTTTCTTGACAGAAACAGATTTTTTCTTATATTGTAAACTAAAAGAAAGGACATTATGTATGCATGGTTATATATTTATTTTTAAAAATTCCTTTTTTCTTTTCCTCACTAGTGATTACATGTGGAGATCCAGGTGCATTAGCAAATGGCATTCAGTTTGGAAATGATTTTACCTTTAATAAGACAGTCAGCTATCAGTGCAATCCAGGATATCTGATGGAACCTGCAAGTTCATCTACCATGCGTTGTGTGAAAGACAGTACTTGGAACCAGAGTAAGCCAATTTGCAAAGGTGAGCTTTTGAATTTAACGTTTTACAAGTATTGTTTTGATACATATGTGATATTTACTCAATGGTGTCTTTATTTATAAAAAAAAATATTAAAAATATTCTCTAGAACAATTACTGTTCCAAATGCAACTAAAACATTTCGGTAAGTATTTCTGTAGACTTTATATTTATTTTGCACATATGCTGTGGTAGAATAACAGTCAAAATAGTGACATTATCGACTAAAGTAGAACCAAATCAATCTGCAAGAAAGGTTGTCGGAGTGCTCAGCTTAAAAAAAAATATGAATGAAGTACCCATTTTCCTTTTGGACCCATTTCTCTTCGATTAGATGGACAAATTCTGTAACCAAGATTCTGCAAACCAAGCTTTCTTTAAAAGATTCCCTTGTTGCAGTAGTGTGGTCACCATAAACAGCCAAAAATATGCTTTACAAATATCTAATTACAAGTGGTAGCAAGAAGGTCATGGTGGAGATGAGGCTGAAAGACAAAAAGTCAGCGTGGTGAAAATTGTTAACACAACTTCAGCAGCCCAGGGAGTAAATTTAACAGCTGAGGGCATCTTCTGCTTATAAAAGGCCTAGGCTACCAACTCACCTAATGCCACTTCACTGTGATATCTAAGTCTAACCTGCTAATTAAATTTTGGCATATGTATTCAACTGACTGCATTTTCAGTCATGAAAATTTCTGCCTGAGTGATTTTATGGTTGTGTTCATTGTTAAAAGAAATATGGAAATGTGAACTCGGACATTCCAGGTTTCATTTTGGGCACTCTTACCAGAAGGCGGAAAACGTCAGAATAAGTTCTTAACCCCTAATTACCAATAAAGTTAATTACCATTGTGTGTGGAAAGCCTTAGAAAATGAGCAGTCATATTCAATAGTGCTGCAAAATTAGTTTAGAAGAAAATGCAAATATTTAGAAATTTAGAATCATAAAAACTTATTTATTGAAAGAAATAATATTTATTGAAAATGTTTACCAAGCTTAGTAACCTGTTGCCAAAAATAATTGGTAATGAATATAAAGGGAAAAATATAAAACTAGGTAGCTATGTATTCTTCGGGCTTCCAGCAACCTAGCACACAGGGACTTCCTAAATCCAGAGCCTTTATTTTTGTATTTAAATTAGTTTTCTGTCTATTACAGGCTTTGTCAACACAGGTATCCTTTGTTGGAACAATAACTGAAATACCTTTTTTTAGATTCAAATGTATGAGTGTGTGTTATGTTACATATTCCTAAACCCTATAAATTCTTGAAATTGTAACTTTTCTTTTCTGACACAGCTATTACTTGTGGCCCCCCTCCAACAGTGCTGTATGGGAAAGTGGAAGGATCTGATTATCGTTGGGGTGCTAGTGTGAGCTACAGCTGTGCAGAAGGCTATCAGCTGTCTAACACAGCCATTCTCTCCTGTGAAGGGCGAGGAGTTTGGCGGGGAGACATCCCACAGTGTTTGCGTAAGTATTCAGGGTGCGGTTGTGTTGGGCTTCACCAAAGCTACAATCAGTTGTCTTGGGCTACAGTTACAGAATCACAATTTTAAAAGGGCTCAGTTACATCAGGTAATATATGAATTAATGCAGGATTCTCCTTCATTGTACCAAAAAGCGTACCTTGTTATGAAATTTGAGTGGCTGGGCCCATTAAAGGTCACAGTCTTCTTCCTTTCCCCAAAAGTCACCCTCATCTCTTGTTATCTAATTGGAACCATCATTGTTTGCCTTACTGGTAATCCTATTAGATGGTCTGAATTTGGCCTGTGGTTCACATGACTGAAATACTCCCTTACACTTTTCTTTTTTCTTCCCTGTTTCCATTTACATTAACAGGTGAAAACAAGGATGCTAACTCTTAAGCTCATAGCCTTTCTAAGCATTTTTTTCTTTCTGAAGGCGAGTACATACCCTCATATCTTGCTTGTATTTGTTTTTCAGCATTTTCTAAATCTATCAACTCAACTTTTTAAGTGCTCAAAATCTTGTTATGAACCTAACAAGCATTTTTCCTTTTATCTAATTATGGCAAAAATCTCTAGCCTACCCATTTGAGGGTGTCAGATATGAAAAATGGTTTCATTTTTAGCCATTGCAGTATAAAAATGTCTACTTTGGGATTATTTTGTCATCCAAATCTAATCAATATTTAATTGTCTCAATTAAAAGGTTTATTTTTCCAGGTTAAGTTTTATGCCTACAATACCTATAAGAGTGACAATTTATTTTAAGTTGCTGTTAAGAATTTAGGAGATCTACAGTCCTAAACCAAAAAATGAACATAGCATTTGAACTCATACCCAGTATGCCTGCCTTGCAGATAAAAAAATATAGAATACTTCAGGTTAAATCATGTGCAGATTTTAATACCTTTTTTTTTCTTTTCGTTTTTATGTATCAGCTGTGTTTTGTGGTGATCCTGGTACTCCAGCAGAGGGACGCCTCAATGGAAAAAGTTTCACCTACAGATCTGAAGTTAGCTTTCAATGTAGACCTCCTTTTATTCTGATAGGCTCTTCGAGAAGATTCTGTCAAGCAGATGGTACTTGGAGTGGAATTCAGCCCACATGCATTGGTAATAACTACTACTAATGCATTTTCTACTGAGAATATTCTTGATAAACTGTTACACTATCGTAAATCTAGCATTTAGCTATCCAAGTATAGAAAACGTCTGTGTAATATAAAAAGAACTAGTTAAATAAGGTTATATTTTGAGTATAAAAACTTTAAGATAAACACAATCACATATGAAGTAATTTGCAGATTTACATGGTTGCTTGTCTGCTGGAAATGCAGAACATCAATATGTGCAAGTGCATAAATTTGTTCCATTTAATTTTAGAATCTCTTGGATATGCAGAAGACTTTGGCAGATTAAAGACCAGATTTTGTCACTGGAGAGTTAAAGGCATTTTTCAGGATCGATCCTAAAACAAACTGTTTTTGACTTTGTGAATGTGGCTTGAACATCTCTGATCTTTTCTGATTCTGATGAACTCCCAAATACTGTCAATTTCTCATTGACTGTTGTGCAATTGGTAGGCTTTTAGCATTTTACATAAATCTGATTGAAACCTTTAACTCCCACTAACATCAGAATTTGTTCCCATTTGGGGTGATTTGCTAGAGAAAATGATTTTAGTTTTATAATTTAAAAATTCTCTTTGATATTCCTAAACAAACATATTCAGATGTAGCTTGTTGGCCATTTATATATTTTGTTGTGGCTGAGATATTGGCTGTGTGAAAAAGCTGGGCACACTTGGAAAGGTTGTAATCATGACTAATGAAAACAGCCTGTATTTTTAAATGAAGACATAACAGTCAACAGAATTCTTTTGTATGAATTCAAAACTTCTCCCTGTAGTTTTTTCAAACTGGGCAATCATCTTACACTTACATTTTGCTACAGAGACAAGAAGACTTTAAAAAATGAATTTTTAGGTCTGACGCAAAGAATCAAGTTGAAAAATGTAATAATGACATTTCTATTTATATTTTATACAGTATAATATAGAAGCAAATGGAAAGTAGTGCAGCAAAGATACAAGTTTTTCTTTTACATCATAGGTTTTACGTTGTTGTAAAAGAAAAATATTACATCATCTAACATATTTACAGATAAAATTTCTAAGCAATTTGAAGGTTAAGAGTAGTGAACGATATCAAGAACTAGACCTAGAAATACAATATAGTGAAAGCTTCTCTGTTTCTGGGTAGCAAAGGTTTCCTCAGAATACTTTGAGAAGTCTTGTTTTGGGTTTTTCAGATGAGACCTATCTTAAAAATTCATTTCAGCTTCATGTGTCTATTATTAGAAATAGAATTTCAGCTGTTGATAATTTTTAAAAAGTTCCTGAGCTGTTCAGGCATCTCAATGTCAGGAGCATGTTTGCTTTTTGTTCTTATACTTTAGGTCAGCATCCACCTAACTTTTGAAGCCTTTGGTAAATACCAGTCTAGTTGAATTTTTATGCTCTACTGATGGTCAATATTGAAAATGGGAGTTGGCCAAGAGTGAAATGAAATATCACATTATTGCAAATGATAAGTTCAACTTTTGCTCTACAGAAAACTAAAAATTGATACAGATGAAGTATAGTCACAAGATGTGTTCTTCATAATTCAGTATCAGCACACAGCAGACTCAGTTGCCAAGAGAGAATCACATACTACAGAAAAATTCACTGGATGAAGTTCTATGCTGTCTAACTGGTGAATACGACTGGGCAACTCCAAAGCCACCACTAGAATATGGGCATTACAGAATGAAAAAATAATTTCAGGCTGCTTTAAATCACTCTCATGTAACAGAACAATTAGTTTTACTCTGTTGGCATGTGTTTTGTTCATGGAGGGGATTTTATTCTCCAGCAATAACTGAGGTGGTGCTCCATTAGAAATTTGTTTTCTTTGTAGCATAGAAAAAAAAGCCTATACGAAAATAAAAAGTATTTACTTGCTAGAAGGAGGCAGGCTGATTATGGGTTTGGGGGCTTTTTAGCTTGTGGGATTTTTTGGGTTTGAGGAGTTTTGGTTGGTTTCCATTTTTTTTTTAATTTTAGGGATGGTTTTTTTGGAAATACTTACCATTAAGCAGTTCATTTGAAACAAAGAAAAGATAAATATTTTTAAAGATTTCTCTATATTTTCCAACTGCATTGCGAGTAGTGAAATATACTATGGATTCAGAGAGATTTAAAAGGATAAGATTTCTAAAAATTATTGCAATTCTAATTGTAAAGTCTGCGCTACTAGAAACACCTGCAAAAGTATTTTAAAATAATGACAATGTACTGAAACAAATTACTATGATATATACTTGATAATTTGGAAATATTAGTGTAATGTATAGGAAAACACATATTCAATTAAAAATTGAATTCTTGTCATCACTAGGTATTGATGAAATTATTTAATCATTGCAAACAGTTTTAGAGTATTTTTTTCCATGTCATAATGTATATGTTGTGTTTCACATTTTTCATTAGATCCAGCTCACAATACATGTACTGATCCTGGTACGCCACATTTTGGAATACAAAATAGTTCCAGAGGTTATGAGGTAATTTTTAAATTATTATTTATTAGCTTTCTAAAATGAAAAGGTATTTAATAATTACATAAGAAATTTAATTAGAGACATTATCTGTATTCTTATATGTCTGATGCAAACCTTGGTAAATTTCCACCCTATTTTAATAAAAACTCATTCTTCATTTCAAGTTTTTTTAAGACATACAGCTTAAAGAAAGAGCTTCTAACCCTGCAATATATCATGTGTCTAATCCTGTAGAAGACTTCTGTAGGGAGGGCTATTTATAAATTGATTACTTAATATGATATGACATAATATAATTACCTTGCTTTATAATAATAATTCTTTCATACATTGATGAATAGTCAGTAAATACCTAACAACCGAAGACCTCTGTGATCCAAAGGCCATGTAGTCCTTGACAAAAAGTCAGCAAGTGGCTTTACTAAATTAGAAATTCATGTTATATTTTATTCAGTCAGAGAAGATAAAATTATTCTGTGTTGTGTCCAGGTTCTCTGTGATGAATAGCCTTTTTATAATTTCCAAATTCCTTGCAGGTTGTTAGTTTAACCAGTGAGGGGCAGAAAAGTGACTGAGGAAATAATTGTAGATGCAACAATGACCAATCCACAGTAATTATATAGATTGATAAACTTTGTGTGGATAGAATTTTCAGGTATAAATATGTGTGACTGAAATTTAAAATAAGTTCTGTTTGGGTTTGCTGCTTATTTCTGAGCCTGTGGCAGTGTGCCCATTGCAACCAAATTAGTAGAACTGTTTTCCAAAAGTCCTTTCTGTAAGTTCTTCTGGTTATTGGTAGCCTCTCTCTCCTGCATTTTTTCTGTCTTTTGTTGCTATGGCTGTCAGCTCTTTTCTTCACCTTCTGCCTGGACAACAGATACTGAGGCACTTCTCCCTGAGCCACATCTTGTGGCCTTACCCAAGGTGCTTCTGCTTCTAGTAGTAGGTGCAGTTGCCTTTCTGATGTCTCATCTTGATCCTGTACCTGTCCCCATTTTCTCTTCAAAAACAGCTCTAACCTTTGCACCTAATTTTATCAGGGGGTTGTTTTCTTTTTTCTCCCCCTTTTATCTGTCTCAGAAATTGTCTTTAAAAAACCAGAATTGTACTGGCCAATTCACTGTTCTACTGTCTGTTGTTCATGTTCATGATCATGACTGATCTTCTCTTCCCATTCACCTCTAGAGGACATAGTGTCTTCCTCTGTTGTGCATGAGTCTTTCTCCAGTTCACTCTCAGAATGCTATATTGTACCACAACATAAAGACTTCTCTCTACTGGCTATGGAACTAGATTGTTTGGGGGTTTTTTTCATGCATTATTCGTGGGCTTCCTGTTTGTATGACATAGCCAAGTCTCTATAAAGCACTTTTCAGCAGTCTTTCCCCGTTATAGAACAGTTTGATGACAGGCAGCAGATCTTTGTGGGGTTTTCCTGTCTACCAACATCCTGTCTTGCCCCATATATTTTTTGCCTTTTGTGCTTCACTATGTTGTGATTTATGAATGCCCTCAATGTTTTTCATCCAAGTATTATCAGAGTATGCTGCTTTCTTTTTAACCTTTACCAGTAAAATGAAAATAGCGTTGTAACACTTTAAATACCTTAAACCTATGTTACTTTTTGCTTGGTCTTTTGGAGCACTGAGAAAAGATTTGCATCTCATTATTACTGACAGATATCAGAATTGGCACAAGTAAGATGACTTAGACTCAAGACTAGCCACACACTGTTCTACTCCCTACTAAAGACATGCTGTGTGTCCTTGGCAGGATAATGATATGTTTAAAAATAGATAGAAAGACATAAGTCTACAAAGCCATATCAGTATTATGACCTTTAAAAACACAATTGATTTTCCCAAACTACTTCTGGGAGAAATGGTGTGCATTTGTTAAACATCTGTCGTGATAAGCAGGTTTTATATAATAGATTGTATAGATAGCAGGTAGTGCTTTTGAAGATATGAATTTTTAATTTCTATTGAAGTCCTTCTATGACATTTGCATTTCAGAACTATCTCCCTTTCTACAACTGCAAGGTCTTACTACACATTGATCACTACTTATTTGCAACTTGTGTATGTGATATATCACTTTATTAAAGTAATATAATTGCCAACAATGTAAATTTTGTCTAATTTATTTATTATTTCTAAGATTTTTTATAAAACAAAAGTATTATTTTACGGATTAGCCCCATATCAAATACCTTGGACTGGAGTTACATTATGGTTACTTTTGTCAGTACCATCAATAAGTTAATTTTACAAGAACTTTCCACGCAATCCCTCTCTCATCTTTTAAGAAAATTCTCAGCTGCAATTTTCTATGTAGTTTTCATGGATTTCTATTCTCAGTTGAAATCAAAAGAGTAATTTCTCAGTTGTTTTACCTTTTCTTTTGAGGAAGGTCATATCATATGTGAGCATAGGAATGCTTTCCATGACTTCACTCTGCTAGTTGAACATCTCAAATAAATAGTAATAAATACAGTGTAATAGGTTTTCACCTGGAGTTTTCTCTAATGAAAGTTTTTGTTGATAAAACAGTTCTTCATAGTTTTTTTTCCTTTTCACTCTAAAAAACCCCATATTTAGTCAAATCACACAATGAAAAACCTTTGAAAATGACTTTGTGGTCAAATTCTACTGAAATATGTGCAGTGATATACAGGAAAGAGAGGCATCTCAGGCATTTAATTTGCTTCTCTCACAATGAAAAACTTTTCAGCAGAAATGTATGAATATCATAGTTTTCCATGTAAACAGCCTTGTCAATATTTTTCCACATATTACTTTCAAACAAAATTACAAAAGAATCAGTCAACCATTTCATCATATAAAAAAGAGTACAACTCTAGAAACTGTAAAAAGCAGAATTTGTATTTTTGAAAAAAAAAAGTTAACTTACCACTGTCTTGATATCTGAATATACATGATGCATTCTTCTGTCTAACATTCTGGTTTGATCCTTAGGTTGGGAGCACAGTCTATTTCAGATGCAGAAAAGGTTATCATATTCAGGGATCTACCACTCGTTCTTGTCTTGCTAACCTAACTTGGAGTGGCATACAATCTGAATGCATTCGTAAGTCTGGTTCCATTCTAATGACTTAGAACAGTGTGGAATTCTAAGAGTTTTGAAGTAATAAGTGTGGAAATTCATGAAAAATTATTTAACACAAGGATGGAAAACTTCATTTAAAACAGGTTTTTAAATGTTTTATTTGCTGTTGTTTCCTGTTCAAAGACCAAAGATGTATTTGGGGCATAAATTCGAAGGAAGATTTTTCAGAATTTTTTAGATGAAGGTCACAATAATTCTATCAGTTTTGCTCAAAATATCTGTTATAGTTAACCTACTGCATTAGCTACTTTAATTAAGCTAGAATTTTATTTTTTGTGCATGTGTGTGTAGTGGATCATTAAAGAATGGAAAGTGACCTGAAATATGCGTGGAACTATTTTGCTGCCTAGTATTTTGTGAATCATAATCTAGAACTCAGCAAAACCCATCTTTTCTGTGCCATGCATGGTTATACAAATTACTTATAGCTGTGAGTGAGTTGGAGGACATCAAATAACTATTTTATTAAAATACACTGACCTAAGCTAAAAGTAATTCGTTTCAATGACCCTAGATTCTTATCCTGTTTTAAATTATCTTTGGGTTGTTAAAAATGAACACCATGTGACACAGAGAAAGAAGCATACTGAATACCCAAATCTGTTACAGTCAATGTTCTATGACAAAACATTCCTGTGGAACCATTATTTCAATTGAAATGCATTTATTTATCACAATAACCAATCTAATTTTCGGAACACAGAGTGGAATTGATGCTTGAAGCTGTGACAGTGCAATAATTCACAGGACCAATCAGTGTACCATGCACAATGGCATGTGCTTCCCCTCATTTTAACTGTTTTCTGGTTCCTAGCATGATTTGATTTCAGTTTATTCTTTAAAAATACATGATACTATCATTCCATCCCACAGTAATATAACTATACACTCTGAGTGTTATTTTTACAAGTAATAGCTACTTGACATTGCTAAAAGCTATCCAGAGTTGTCACACATTTATTTCAAACTGAATACTCTAATTCTATGGAAACTGCTTACCACTGCATTTTCTAACTGTACAAACCCCTTTGCAGCTCATGCTTGCAGGCAGCCAGAAACACCGGCACACGTAGATGTGAAAGCAATAGATCTTCCTACTTTAGGGTATACTTTGGTGTATACCTGTCAGCCAGGATTTTTTCTTGCTGGTGGATCAGAGCATCGGACATGTAAACCAGATATGAAATGGACAGGAAAATCACCTATTTGTAAAAGTAAGTCATTACTCAAGTGATTTGATGGATCCTACTTGGTTTGAATTAATTTTCCCTGACATTTTTGTTTTATTTAATAGTATCAGTTTTTTCCACTTATTATTTATTAACACACATGGAACAACAAATTTTATTTTCTGAAAGAAATTGTGAAGAAATTGAGGTGAACTTATGTTCATCTAGAACTCATGGAGGAAGAAAAGGGGATACATGTGTGCAAGTGCACAGGCACACATACATATGTTTACTCTTAACGACAGCAAACAAAGCCTAAACAATATAAAGTACAACATTTAACTACATTTATCTTTATGTCACAGTTTTAAATAGTATTTCAATGTATTCAGTGCTTAATATATGATTTTCTATAAGAACAAGAAAAGATACATAATATCCTAACTTTTAGATTCATGCAGGTATGCTTTTAGTCTAAGGAAATCTTATAAAATGAAAAAAAACAATAAAATAAGAAAAAAAGTCTCTGCACTATAATGCACTTTTATATCAGTGTAACTTTCATGTAGTTTTCTAGAGTAGATCTAAGTATACAGTTATGAAGTCTAAATTTGCTCTTCACATGTAAATCAACATGACTTAGTTCTCAGTTCAGAAAAATAAAATTATTTTTAGAATATGAATAGTGGACAAATAGTCAGATGCCATGGGAAAATTTTTGTCGTATGATTTTTAATTTTAATATATCAAAGTCTGCTGAATAGTTTTGATAATTGAGCAATATTTATTTTTCTTTAATGAAAAGGCAGACTTGTTTGATTCAGCATTGTCATATGATCTACATATCAGAACTTATCTTTATTCTGTGTTCCTAAAGCATAATTTTTTATAGATACTGCATAATTAATAATTTAAGATAAATGGTCTTTTGTTTGGGTTTTTTTTGTTGCTTTATTTATTGAAGATAAAATGCAGTAAAGATTTCTGTAAGATTGGGTTGCAGTCTTTAGGTATAATTCTCATTGTGATCCTACACTTTTTCTGCTTTCTTAGCACTTCATCAGTCTAATTAGTGAATTGCTGCTCCTAAAGAGAGGAAAAAAGCCCAATATGCGAGACCAAGTCTTCCAATGGGACACTATCCTTTCTAATGTGCAAAAAGATAATGAGTCCAGAATTTGATCAGGATCAATGGATATAACTTTGCTAAGTGTACCAGAATATAGCAAATTATACCTTTTTAATTCACAAATTGTTACTCTTTCCCATGGTTTCTGATCTCGTTGTTTGAATCAAGCTATCTGGCTCTTGCTGCATTGTGTCCTAAATGCATCAGTCTTTCTTAACACAATTTTTACAATATGTAATATATTATTATTCATAATTAGATGTAGTATTTGTCCCCTCTATAAGGCTCTCTTTTATAGCACTGGGACTGATATAAACATTTTAGCACTAAATGTACGAGATACTTAGCTAGCCAGACAACTTTCCACAGTAAAAATGTTGTTTACATAAATTATTTTCTGATATTTTTGTTCAAGTGGATAGCTTTAAACGTGTAAAATATTCAAGACAAGTTATTTCTGTTTTAAAAGTGACTCTATTGGATAAAAGATGATTGCATCCAACAGGTATGGTTTTAACATTCTATTAAAAAAAAACAAAAAAATAAACATACAAAAAACACACAAATATGTTCATGAAAATGATAATTTGTCTTTTTACTTGTAGGTAAAGGAGTGAGAGAAGTTAATGAAACAATAACTAAAACTCCAGGTTTGTATACAAGAAGAGCTTTAGATCTAAATAAATTAAATTGATTTACACCCAAGATTGTTATGGATAATAAAGTTATTTCCAATATTTTAGTGAAGTATTTGTTACTAATTTCTGAGTAATATAAATGATGAGGTCTTTCATAATAACAGGTGACATGTGAAACTTATTCTATGAAATTCTTTCACGAAGAACTTTTTAAAAATTTCTGTAGTGCCAATTTTGTGAATTGCTCAAAATCCCTTCTCAAACAGACAAAATAAGTTTATATATAAGAACTTCAGATTTCACGTATTTTTATATCAGAGCAATTGCTATAATGGAGAGCCTTACAATGAGTGTGTACTATAATTGCAGGGATTAGAGTCAGTCACAGTTCTGCCCTTTATATTGCATGTGTTGTAAGGAAAAAACCCACCCCAAAACCAGTTTTGGAAATATTCTTGGCCATAATTTCACAGAAACTCTCCATGTACTCCAAGACAGGGTTTCCAAAACAGTGTGAACCAGCAGGCAGATGTCAAGGCAGGCAAACATTAGTGTTTTCTATGCCACCTCATGAAAACATGTTTGCAGTTAACCTATTCCTCCTGCCAGTGACAAAAGAGACAAATGCATCTGAGAAATCCTCATTCAGAAAATGAAATTCCTAATCTTTTCTATTAACTTATTTAGCAATAAGCGGAGCTGTCACCAAATAAATGAGCTTGCAATTCTATATTTTGATTTTTAGCAAAGCTGCAGGGAAAATAAGATTAATGGTTCACACTCATGGCAATTCACAGAAGGACTCTGTAGAGTAGATGGGATAAAGAGGTATTTCTGCTAATAATTAACCTTCCTGGAGAGTTTATTAGTGAAAGTGTCAGCTGAATCCATAAATGAGCTCTTCTGAAATGCATTACTTCTGCAGATTCACAATAAAGCAGGATATAGTGTTCCTTCATTATAATTAATATATAGTCTTCATTTATTGGAGGCTTCACCTCACCAAACACCTAAGGTGTGCATTAATCTGCTGCCACACAGGTTTTGAAGTTTCAATGCCAAATGGAAATGTAGACCTAGTTTCCAAGTATATTCACTATGCAGAGTGTCAGTATCAATTCACACAATATCATGTCCTTTTTAACTAGTTTTGATAAGTACTATTTAAAAGCTATTAAAAAATTAAATTATGTGATTGAAAGTGCCAATAATAGTAAACAGAAAAGTGAAACTGTAACAAATGACAGTCATTGAGAAGAAAAGGTTTTTAGTGATTTTCAAAAAACAGCTCTGTACTATTATGTGTTTTTAAATTGTTAATTCTCTTCATTATAGAACATTATGTATTTTGAAGCACTTTCTTTACATTGTTGTTGTGACTTCTGATGCAATTTGATTTGCTGCTTTCTGTATTTAGAACAGAATTAAGCTAATATTGGTAAACTACAGTTTCTGTAACTGAAAATAGATTCTTGTTCTGATTTTTAGACAACAGAATGCAAGTTATATTTATTATTATTTTAGTGTTTTTTTGTTTGTTTGGGGTTTTTTTTTTTTGCAGAGTTAATATGTTCATAAGAAATAGTAGGCATTTTTACATGATTGAGTATAAGTTGCAACTAAAGAATTCTTACATTATCTATGTGAGAATTAAGAGCTATATTACTCTGGTTTCCATGGTTCTCACTGCTTTGTACAGTCTTCACAAAAATAGTTAGGAAGCTGTTTTAATGAGCAGCCATGGATTTTCCCAATTGTTAGGTTCTGAGAACAATCAGTGCAGCCAGTGCAATATTGGAATACTAATAGCCAGTTCATTTTTGTCATTCTGCATTTGCCCACAGTGGGGGAAGGCAGGGACCTTGTAAGGGCTCAGCACAATTGTCTCAGAGCCTCTCCAAGGCAGCATCCCTGGGGACTGCAGCATTTGTGCTTTAACGTTTAAAAAAAACATGACTGGGGAAGCAGTGATACAGTTTTTTCCCCCCACTGATTCACTGATGCTGTTCACCAGCAAGTGCAAATTCTGTAAATACTGAGTCAGTGGTACTGTTCTGCAAAGGTTAGCATCTATTAGTGATAGAGCTGTTAGACAAACTGTGCTGAAGATGCTGAAATGTGGTTAAAGTATAGAGTCCTTTATAAAACCATGGTGTCCTTTAAAAAGTCTTACATAGTACCTCTCTGGTTCATACCACTAATACTGGATGTTCACCTTCATGGGAATATGTCAGACACACAATTTCGATGAAATACATAGACAAATAAAAATAATTGTAGTATTTGTCTTTAGAATATCAAATTTCAAATTCAGCTATGTCACTATTGTAGCAAAAAAATGAGAAATACTTAGGGAAAAGTCTGAAAGACCCTTTACAGAATCCATGTACTTGCAGAAATTATACAAATTCTAAGGATTTGACACGCCATCTGAAATGAAATGCTTCATATTTTTGGTAGTAAGTTGAGGTAACCCTGTGTAGAGTCCCACTGACTTTTACTTTGGAAATGCAACACTTCCAGTTATTCAAAACTGTTATACTCAAAGCCATTTAATAGGTCTCTGCTCATTTGGAGTCCAGTAATGGAACCAATAACATGCTGATGATGTCTTCAAATCATTCCACACTGAGCTTGAACATTTATTGTGACTTTTGCACAATTTAAAGGCAAAAGACATGGAAGAAGTTATTTATTCTTTATTCAACCGCTTATCACACCTCTGATTTTCAGATGTATTGCATGTCAAGTATTATTGCCCTGGGCTTCTTTTTTGATTCATTTTTGCAATAAGTGATTATGTAGAGGAAGAAATATCCATGGAATTTTTTTAAAATGGATACAGAGAATACCGCACTGATAAATTTCCTTCAGTAAAGACAGCTGCCTTTATTTGTGCTCAGAGTTTGACAAAATGCAAAGATAAATCCAATTACTTAATTTAATATTTTAACTAGAAGAGTGTGAAACACTTCTAATGTCAGTATTTAGCTATTTAGAATCATTTGTAGCAGTCACAAATAGTAAGGGTGGATTTTAATACTCTCTAGGGCTGTCATTTTGTCAAGATATGATGTGATTAGTTAAACAATTTAAAATACATCTAATACCGAAATAATTTTATTTTTCTGTGTAGAGGAAAGATACCCATGACATCAAAAAAATAATCAAAGCACATATACTTATTCCAATAATTCATGCTTCATTCTGTAGGATTTTTGCTTCAGATAGTTCAAACTGCAGTTGCTGAGAAATGGCAGTTTATTTTAAATCAAAAAAGTTTCGTTCCTTGAAAACTTCACTGTACATAGGTGCAGTAATATTGTATGAAAAAGAATTTTGAAGTCTAAAAATGACTGATAAAACTGTACCAGAAATTCAGTCAATTCAGTTGAGTATTCATTTGATAGTCAGTTCAAAATCACACACAGTGCTCAATAGATCCATGAAACAGAAGGGATAGTCTAAAACAGTGTTTTCTTCCAGAAATCTTTGGTTTCAGAATATTATATTTCTTTTCCTTGTTTCTAAAAGTACAGGGCTTTAGGGGAAGAGTCTGTTGTTTCTCATAGTCATGAGGACGTTCACTGAATCACATAAGCTATAAAATGTGACATTATTTGAGAACATATACTGTGGTGGACAGGTGTAGTATATTATAGGCAACTGTTTGGAAAGGTTATTAGATATATTGTCTGTATTATTGTTCAAATCTTTACTGTAATGCATCATTACAACAGTGGATTGATTGTCTAAAAAATGTTACGAACATAAGTATGGCTAGAAAGATTGTTATTTCATTGTAGTTTACTTCTTCGTTTGTTTCTTCCCCTGCTCCCCCCTTTTATTTAGTTCCTTCAGATGTGTTTTTTATAAATTCGCTGTGGAAAGGGTTTTATGAATATTTAGGAAAAAGACAGCCTGCTACTCTCACTGTTGATTGGTTCAATACTACAAGCAGCAAAGTGAATGCCACATTCATTGAGGCATCCAACATACAACTCAAACTATCAGGTAGGTTCAGAATTTGGTTAAAAACCTGTTCTTATTTTTTTTTTTAATCTTGTCAGTTTTGATGCATTTTCATTGAAATGGAAAATGAAACAAAAACTTTATATTTTTGTTTAAAAAAGATTATTCTCTTGCTAAAGGAAAGGTTTTAACAAAATGTTCTGCACAGGCTTCTGTAATTTCACATGCAGTCTCACCTATTTATTGAAGCCATTATATTTCAAATAAATATTGAGGTAGGGTTTATTAATCTCAGACTGTTGGATACCATTGTTGTGTTGAACTCACAGGAAATACTGAAGTGGTAGACAAAGCATAATATAGGCATATTAAGAATTGTACCATTGGAAACCTCAATAAATCAATATTGGTTAATATCTATCTTAAAACAATGTGGTATTAATCATGGCATAGCATAAAATAGGCAAAGATAATTAAATAACATAGTAAATTATGCGTACCTTATAATCAACATCATGCCTTCCTTTCTGCAAATCTAACTGTGAAGTTCAGATTTAGCCTCTCATCACAGTTATACTGAAAAGACCATTATCGGCTATCACTATCTTTTAAGGTCAAGAGTTCAGAGAGAACTGCAGTAGTTTCTTGCCAAATAGGAATTTTCTTTCACTGCACTACTGATATCTACTGTAGCAATATACTGTTGTGATGTCAGTAAAATAATTTTTTTCCAGGTCAAGGAAATTACAGGAAAGGAGTTCTGTCTGTATTCAGAATTATTGAAATACTGTATAAAAAGACAAATATTTTGCCCTACTATGTATAAAATTAAACAACACACACCTATCTTTGCATACTTTTATCAAGTATGATGAAGCAAAGGATGAGTTAAATAAGATCCAGCCATTACAGTACTTTAATTCTTGAGATTTTCCATGTTATGAAATTCTTTTGTTGAAGAATGTTTTCTATAAACTCTTTTAGTTCTAAAGCAATATAATTAGATTTGAAGGGATATTTGAACAAACTGGTTGAAAATTTGTTTAAAATGTATGTCTTGCATCCTTTATGTTAATAGGTGTTTACAAGAAGGAAGAAGCCCATTTGCTCTTGAAAGTTTTTCAAATTAAAGGACCAAGTGACATATTTGTTAGCAAGTATGAAAACGACAACTGGGCACTAGATGGTTATGTAAGTACCCAGGTTGCCATGGATAAAGATGACTGAGATTAAATTCTGAAGTAATTTGTGATTATCTATGTAACTGCATCCATTTCCTTGTAGTACAGATATGTAATCCAGCTCTCTGGATGTCAGTGTAGAGATTGATTATCTTTTTCTTTCAAACATGTGTGTCCAAACTTCTATTTGCTGTACTCTGGTTAGAATTTTTAGTTTATGAAAGCAAAGAAGGAGTGAATCAGCATATTTTGCCATAGTTTTGCCTTGTTTCCTTAGATGAGTGAGAATTTTACCTTTAGTAATCTTGTTCTCTTTTGGGTTGGTAAATAGTTTACTGTAATAAAAGTACACCTAATCTTGAAGGAAAACAGTGTTGTTTAACTTTTTACATTTCTTCTTTCTGCCTCGTGATACTTTCTATGGAAAATAGTTTTAAATCTGACAATTCAGCAGGCTTCTATATCTGCATACTAATTCAATTATGAGTATGGCATTTCAAGAATTTTAAAACCCAGCAATATTTGTTAGATATTTTTAAATAATTCCAGGTGTTATCTTGAAACTTTGTATAACACCGTTACAAAAATAAAATAAAATGTTTAAAATAATGAATATTGTACAAGCATAGAAAATTCACTAATATTTTAAAGGCTAAAAAAGTGAAGACCTGGGCTCCCTATTTTCTATTCTAAGACAGAAAAAAAAAATGGCTAAACATTGTTATTTATTCATTTCAGAAATATTTTTTTGTTTGTTTGTTTCAACATATTCTAGGTATCCTCAGGGCTTGAAAGAGGAGTTTTTACTTATCAAGGTGATATACATGGAAAAGACTTTGGAAAATTTATGCTCCAAAGACAAGGTACATGCTTTCATAGATCTTCAATATGTATCATCTTTTGGGGTCTTGCAGGAATGAATTCAAAGAATTACTCAGCTATCTAGCTGTAGTAGGCATATTTACTTCACAATTATAAATATGCATATTTGAAATATACAGTTCAAATTATATAATTATAAATCCTAATTTAACTCTGCTTAACATATTACTATCACAGATTTTCTAGTGTAGCAACCTAATAAGTACAGGATACTCTTAAAGAGAATGCCATAATTCCATTGCAAGCACTTGCATCTCTTTTTGAAAGTACCAGGGATATCAAGCAATGCAAACACATCTCCTGCTTAAATAAATAAATTGCAGTCAGAATCATATAAGAAATTAAAAGGACAGAATCAACTCTAATTTTGACAGTGTCATTTGTCGAGTGCCTGTTGCTGGTGGGTGTTTTCAGAATGTATATGTATTAGGACCGAATTTTACTTCACTGTCAAAAATATTAAATGAATGTCTGAGTTATGTATTACAGCCATGGACACAAGTGCTCTAGCAGCTGGTATAAGACTACTTTTACTCATAAAATAGTTTTATCATAAAAACTGACGCATTTAGTTATGAAATATTCACTCATAAAATATTTTTGGCAAAACCAAGTGTAGGCATCTGCATTTCCTGATCCTGGAACTACTGCAAAGTGGCCAAGGCATGGTATGTACACAGAAAGGTACTGGTCTAGGAAGAGGAGACAGCCTAGACAATACCTCTATGGCAGACTGTATGTACATTTTATATGTTGCCCTGGTTCCATTGGCTTCACTGGTGCTATACCCAGTGCTCTTTAGAGTTATGTCAGAACTCTCTTGTACTTCTTTGCTCTATTAAGTACTGCAGTAGCAGTTCTGCTGTTAATTTGCTCATCTTTGCCATCTCTCAAATTGCTAAGTATGTTTAGTGACAAGGGGCAGAAACCCATATCTTCAGAGTCCCAGCCTAAGAACTGCCAAATATTTAAGCCAAATGCAAGTTCAATCTTCAGAGTAAACTCTTGTGTGGGACAAATTATTTGTCTGCTTCTACTTTCATGTAATCTTTACTATTGTAATATCTAAGCTGCTTTTGCTTTCTGATTTTAGCTATCACGCTGTTAAAGTAGAGCATCAACATTTGTTCAAACATCTGTCTGTTAAGCAGCCTTTGGTATCTTGAAACAGTAAGAATGTTGTTGGTTGTTTTTGTTTCAAGGAGGGTGTGTATTTGTATTTCCTATTTTCTTAAGCAAGGTCAAACAATATATCCATGGTTTGCCAACTACCTAAAATAAAAATTTGAATCTATGTGAAATTGATAACTCATGGTGGGAAAAGAAGAATAAGCAGAAAATTAAACAGTTACAGAATTCTCCAGCAGATGTATTGTAGTGGAAAACATTGTCCATAACACCCTTTAGCACTGTAATATAAGAGATCAGTTTGTATAGGGCTAGTAAGGAGCTGGAGTGTCCAAGTTAATCCTGCATTTCTTGACTGAGGACCTCTTATCTTCAGCTTTGTTATCTTGGTAGAGAGCTTGCTGCAAGTGCAGATACCATCTCTTTTACAAGATTCCTAAATAGACACTGATTTTCTATAAATTGCTTATTCTCTATTGAATAATCAACAACTAAAAGGAAACAGTTAATTTCCATCCAAGACAGATCATATTTGTCAATATTTTCTTATGTTCAAGGATAATTTGCTCTGTTTTTAAAATCTATTCTGCTCATGAATATACTGCTGAGATGATGATCTCATATATCCTCTGTCTGAAGGTTTAACATATTTCTGGTTTTTAAGTTAAATTATTTTCTGCCTTTACAGTAAACCAAAAGTATACATAAACTGGTGCATACATAAAGCAATATGAAATTCTTCATCTGCAAGCATAATTCAAAGACAGCATTTATGGAGAACTACTTGGTTAAGTGGGAAAGATCAATGAATTTCATGAATCATTTTCTGTAACACAATGCTAGAAAAAAAGACTAGTCTCAGTGGGCATCAAGAATCACAGAATAAGTATTCTGAGTTGGAATGGACCCACAAGGAAAATCATATCCAACTCTTAAATAAATGACTCATACAGCAATCAAATCCACAATGTTGGCATTATTTGAACTGTGCTCAAACAACTGAGTATGTTCAGTATTGGAACTTAATGACATGAAAACAGAAAGAACTTTTATTCCTTAGTACTTTTTATCCTCTCTCATAAACAATTTTGGTTGTAGCCTTAGAAAACAACCCAAAGGAGAAAGAGATTTGTTATGTCTGTTTAGAGACGTGGAACTGTAGCTGAGCCTTCTTAAGAGGCCCAAGTTGTGACATCAAATTATTTATCCTCTTGTGCCAAGTAATTAGTAAATTCTGAGGACTTTTCATCTATTAGGTTATAGCAACTTGGTTTCTAAAGGCTGCAAGTCTGTGGCAAATGAGTTTCAGCAATTGTTGAGTGCCTATGCCTCAGCACTAAACTTCTAGGAGCTGTTTATTCTAAAATCTTGTTCGTTCCAGTCTGGACACTTCTTCTAAAATTGTATAAAAAGGGGGCTTTATGAGAAGAGAAACCTTCTTCACAAAATTATTATTTTCCTGTATTTATTTTCTCTGGAGAAATACAATGACTCACCTCTCTTTCAATTTTTCTTTCCTCAAAGTACTTTTTGATTTGTCTAGATTGACACAACATATTAACAAAAAATGAAACCTGCATATTTAATTTGGATCTGTGTTATATTAGATCAATGGTTGTGGAATACGCATCCTTTACTGGAAATTAATCAACTCTTAATAGTGTTGAGTATCATGAGACATGTGAATTTTAAATTTCACTCTATAAATCATCCTTCCTCTCCAGATCATTTCACACAAGTTGCATCATTTACAAGGAAACTCTACATCTAAACAGGGCACTAAAAGCTCCAGAGTAAAGTGCTGTTGTGTGTAAGTTATAACACAAACAGATATCTGGAATAATGAGCTATGAAATTGTGTGGTAACACACATTTACACCTAGTGAGGCACCTATCCAAAGAGTCTTTGCTGTCCAGCAGGTTCAGTCAGGTGAAGAAGTTCCAGCCAATTTGTTCCTTGGAAGCCGCTGAATTGCCTTCTATGTTGGTATTTTTTTTTTCTTTTAAATCTTTGACCTGCTAACTATCCTTGTCTCAGAAATTACTCTTTAGCATGTAATTCTACCTTTCTTAATCATGCATGGCTTTTGCTGCCACACTTTCTCTGACTTGAACAGCATTTCTCTTAATAAAACTGAGCCATGCCGTACATATGCCCCGAGTAACTGAAACCCTGAGCTAGGAGTCAAAGGAGAAATGCATATGATAGATCCAAACAATGACAAGAAAGTATTCTTAATCACAGAATGGTTTGGGTCAGAAGGGCAGGGTTGCCACCATGAGATCAGGTTGCACAGTATTTTCTTTAAAAAAGTATTATTTTATATTAGGTATAAATGACAATGCTTTTCAAACACCTCAAGAATAAAAGTACATGGCTTGTACATTGATGAATTCACTGTGTGTTATCAAAATTTAAATTCACCTGACTGCTGCTGCTTTAGGAGGCTGAAGCCCTGTTATTATGTGAACTGTTAAAAAAGACCCAAAAACATTTATAATATTACTGAACACTCCTCTTTAAATAACACATTTCCCAGTGACAAAGTATGGCTGTTTTAATGAAAAGTAAATCAAATTATCTTTTGCATACATTTTGTGTGTGTGTTTGTGTGTATAGTTAGGTATTTCTACTTTTCTGCGTTTAGATGTGGCTGCAATCACTCTCTTAATTTGGGCAGTACAATATGCTTTCTGTTTCTTATCATGATAATGCTGTAAGAAGATCTGCAAAGTTAACATCAGGATATGTTTAATCATAAACAGCTCTGAAAAATTAATATAATAAGTAGACTAGCCCATGCTGAAGTTATGCTGAGCCTCATATATGACTAAAATTCAGATTATTCAAAACTGCAGTGAAATTTGTTTTCCTAATGAAAAACATATACAATGCACAGTCTGAACCTGTTCAACTCCAGATTGGAACTCTCCAATTAGAGGTTGCAAACTTCAGTAAAAAATGTCAAGTTTTGTTACCCTAAGTGCAATACTTCAAAAACTGTAGAGATATAACATGTTATTACCTCCACTAGAAGTTTTGAATGAAGTATTAAATGTGAATCAGTTATCAGTTAAAGAAACTCTTTAAGTGTAAATTTGTGCCTGTTTTTAAATCTTGAGCTACACAACACTTTTAAAAACTAACTAAACCAAAAAGTTCATACTAAGAATTGTTTATTATGACTTTTATAATATTTCTGCTATTTGTACATTAAAATGTATCTATCATATGTGGCATAATAGCTTTGAGATGTAAGTTAAGACTTCATTGATCACATATATTTCGATTTTGAAATTTTTATAAGCAATGAATTTGATCATTACCATATTTTTAATTAATTACTCCAAAAAATTGGAAAAACAGCTGGAGATTGTGGTGGTAAAGGGTGAAGAAAATGATAACTGAATGTGTTGAGTTTTGGGGTTTTTTTAGAGTCTATCACTTCTAACCAATAAAAAACATTTAAAGCAGGACTTCTAAAACCTGTATTAACTGTTGGAACTACTGCAGTTTGTCTGTCTTTAATTTAGGTAAGTTGGAGAATGTCCAGTACATGCACAATGCAGTACAAATACATCAATTTACACCAAGTGTATTTCCACAGCTTGAGTTTTTGGACAAGTACTGGATTACTAAATCCCAAAGATTTTTATAAAATGGTTGTATCCTAAAACATTTCCAATTTAAGAGTAGTGTGATGAAGCTCATAACATGACCCCAACTACCACATTAATAGGTTTATCAATTTGAAAACGTTTTCCTTCACCAGTTCTGCAGAGAAATATGTAGAGAACTCTAAAACATGACAGAAGATTAAGGTAGAGAAAAAATTGTAGTGCAATATTTTTTCATATTTTATGGGACCAAATGTGGCAATACTTAAATTCCTAGGGAGGCTGACTTCCTTTTAAAGGCAACTTAGTTACTTCCTAAAATTTAATGATTTTTAATTAATTGTGCAAAAAGTATTTTAATATTAATAATTGAAGCATCTAAGGTTTAAAGATATCTCACAGAAAAGAAAAAAAACAACCCTCATTCGTCTTTTGCATTAAGCTTGAACTGCAAAAAATCATAGAATGGTTTGGGTTGGAAGAAACCTTAAATATCATCTAGTTCTAAACTGCCTGCTGTGGGCAGGGATACTACTCACAAGATCAGGTTACCAGTGCCCCATCCAATCTGACCTTGAACACTTCCTGAGATCATAAGAGAATTATTAGTTTTTTTCTCTGTTTTTTTTTGTTTTGTTTTGTTTTTTTTCATTTTGTTTTTTTTTTTTTTTGGAGGGGAGGTGTTCTCAGTTTTTGAACTTATTTAGATGTTTCAGTAGACTGGTGAGACTAGCACAGTGGCCATGTCTCTGCTGTATACCTGGTTTGCACTAGAGTCCTAAAAAGACTGTTAGATGTTGCTGCTATCAATGAGGGAGTTGTGGTGTTTGAAACACTATGTACAGGTGGTTTGGAGCATTTCTGGGAGGTAAACAGCAGTGTCTCCTGTTCTTCTCCACTCTCAACAGGAATAATACCCCAGAATATCAAGCCCGATCCTCTCTGTACATTCCTTCTGTCCCAGTCTTTCTTTCTTAAATGGGATCTGTATTGCTTTCTGAAGAGCTGTGAGTTCAAACTAGCAACGTGGAGTTGGATCTCAAAAAACATTTTTTTCTGTAAAATTTTCTGCATTTTTCATCACGAAATTGTCTTTCATCCTTCACAATTTGAATTACCAAGGTGGTCAACTATTTAAGCAATTTAGCAATGTCTCTTTATACTGATAAAAAATTGTGTTTTGCAAAATGCTTTACAGTCTAGGTTATCTTCCTGTCCACAGCAGAAGCCCAGGGAGGCCATGCCACAGGTCTCTGCGTTTGCATTCTCTGCACTGCTCTATCCCAGTGCAAACAGTTGCCAGAGGAACATGGACACAGGTGCAGACTTGGGAGGGCTACTAAGCCCAGCAGAACCACTGGGGTTTATTGCAGTCACCTCAGTTTTTCCTTCCTAGTTCTTGTTCATTGTGATCTTGCACTGCTTGTTGTTTCCAAGCTGAATATTAAGACTGCCAGAGTACAGTACTTTTGCAGAATTAGTTTTTCAGAAGTTAAATGACTTAACTTTATTAAATTGAGTCATGATCAGTTTATTTCATAATTATTTTACTTTCTGAATACTATTTTCAAGTCATTTTGCTAGTTATTGATATATTATGAAGTGGTATTAACAATATTTATAATATGATTCTGCATGCTATTTATTTCAAGTTTTTAAATATTATTATTTTATCAAGACACTATCTTCTTCTTTAACTCTTGAATAAAAAGAACATCAGTAGCTGGATAATATTGGAATTTTATTTCCTGCATAATAATGTGGAAATTTTGTTTCATTTCAGGTCCTTTAAGTGCAGACACAGACCTTTCAAATCACTATTATGGTACAAACAGCAGTTCAGTTGCAGCTGCCATCCTGGTACCATTCTTTGCTCTAATATTATCAGGGTTTGCATTTTACCTCTACAAACACAGGTATTGTAAATGTTATTTATTAAATAATTTAATAAGCTTTTTGGTTGGATTTTGGTCCAACCTAGCTGGAGAACACAGTGCTAAAAGCTTTTAAGAATGTCTTTGCTCTAGAAAGACAAATATTTCTAGGTATTCCCGTGAAGGAGTTCAGTCCAGGGCAGTTCTTAATGGTGTACATTTTGAAAAATGAGTTTCTCTGTTAAGGAGCAAAGACCTATCAACCTTCTCGGTTCGTTAGGCTGAATCAGATTGAAATCTGAGATCACATGTTCTATTTTTTTTATTTTAATGCTTTATTAAATTGAATGTAGCTTCTTCTTTCAAAAAGCTGATTAGTATTAATTATACAAGCTGAAAAATACATAAATCCTGTGAGGAAACAGCCCATAATGTGACTACTTACAGTATATGCTGAGTCAGCTAGTGATTACTGTACAAATTGGCATCACTTCAGGTCATACGAAACTTTTATATGTCACTAGATAATATAATAAATCTAACAATGTTGTCTGAAATCTGGTTTGAGGGCAGATATCTTCAAGATATCAGAAGATATGTGTCTTCTGAAAATTTGTTCATTCTGAGAACTATTTCCAAAATAGTATTTAACAGGAACATGCTTTTTAAACTTTTGTTCTATAATCATGATACCAAGAGTATTTTGTGATTGCAAGAAATCACATAGACAATCTGAGTTCTACCAGTGCCCTATGATGCAGTAGACTGTCTGCCTACCTCAGCATTACATGATATGGGAAAAGCACATTGCCATAGGACTTGAACTTGGGAACTCCCGTTAAAATAATCCATGTCCTGAATTGTAGGATAGCTTTTTGCTGATGAAGACTGCTCAAGAAGAGCTGTCAACTATGTCTTCAAACTTGATATTGTAAGACGTCTTTCTGATGGCTACAGGTCTACATTTTCAGACAGCTCCTGTTCTGCAGTGGTGGGGGGAGCTTTAAGAGCATCATGAATGCACAGGCATTCAGATCTGGAGAAGAGATGGAATGAAAAGGGAATATTGCTTAGAAAGAGGGGGAAAACTCATTAAAAAATATATTGTGACATAAGGGTATATTTTGTAGCTTATCCTATGAAATTTTTAATGCCCTGCATGAGCAGTAGAAATACGTATGTATTTAAGAGAGATAAAAGCTCATTTTTTAGACCAGCAGCTATAATCCCCCGATTAATGGTATGGCTGGTGCAGCATTGCAGGTCTGCCTTATTTAAATTCATTATATTTGAGATAGGAGATGTTTCTCAGAAATTAATATTTCAAAGAATATTTTTCCTTTTCTTCTATTTTCAATTAATTACTTCCACTAAACTGCAGGTTTTCAAGGGGATATCAGTGTCATATTACCATCAAAAAATTAACAAGTTGATTAGTGAGGTAAAGTAATTTTAGGTCAAACTTTATTATTTTCAAAAGAATGGATATTCCGACAGAAAGATAACAGAATCTGTAAGTTTTGTAGAGACGATCTTGAAATAACATTAATGATCAGAGTAACAACATGAAATTTTCAAAATTATGCAATGATAGTTATGCTCCTAGAGGCTCTCTGTAACAGAGAATATGAAGGTCTTAGGGTGCAATTTTATGGATGTTTCCGTGGTGCCTATCTCACACTAACATCATCTAGTTAGAACCAAGGTTGGTAAATCTTTTTTACACAGTTGTACCTTTTATCTGGCTGACAGGGATTACTTCAGGAATGAAGACCGCAACCCCATCTTTCTGAGCAAAATTAAAATATATTTAATTACTTGTACTTAAGAAAGCTCCTAATTGCCTTTTAAGATTGTTTATTAGTTATAAAATTAAAATAGGCAGAAAAATCGTATTTATTAGTGATAGAATTATTTGCATATTGTCAATTTCCATTAGCAATGTCTTTCAATGGTAGCTTTCCCTATCTGCTATCCAAAACAAACTAATTTTATAGTAAGAATTCGACTTTCATGAACCTTTTTCTGAAGTTATATAACGATATATTTATTAAACACCAAGCACTTACATTTTGCACATTTTTATCTCCTTTCTTGCCTTATTACAATTATATGTATCAAACAATATACTGAACTTCCTTATTGTATTTCTTTAGATACTCCTGAATACGAAGAAAATTAAGTTTAAAATAGTAAAATATAGTATGATAGGTTATCACTTTACTAGATATATCAGAAAATCTGCACAAAAAAAAAACTGGTTTATTTTACATTTAATTATTGGCTTCATATGTTCTAACAGAGCTTTCCATAAAAATGTGAATATTTTTGAAATTTTGATATCTCTTTCATGCTGAGAAAACACTATAAAAAATAAAAGATTAGTTACTTTCCGTATCATTTGATGCTGAATTGTCAACATTTATGTGAATATCAGTTAGGATTTGATAAATCGGATTATAGGTGTTTGAACAAGGTATTTAGCAAAGTATTTATGTTTATTGTTGGAAGTATTTATGGAGGTAGAAACACATGCTGTGGGAGATCTACCTGGAATCATTGGAATTGCAGACCCTTACATGAAGGTTACTGCCACTAGCAGTGTAATACATTATGGACACTTGCTCTTGTATGTAGACTGAGTGGAAATATTAGAACATCTATTATTGCTAATGGCAATTTCCTGTCTTTTTTTCCCTCAGAACAAGACCAAAAGTACAGTACAATGGGTATGCTGGACATGAAAACAGTAATGGACAAGCTTCATTTGAAAATCCCATGTATGACACAAACTTAAAACCCACAGAGGCAAAGGCTGTGAGGTTTGATACAACTCTGAACACAGTTTGTACAGTGGTATAGCCTTCAGTGCCCAATATGACTGATTCATAGCCATACCTCTGATGGACAAGCAGTAATTCCTTTGGTGCCATATACCAGTTTCCCTTCTCTTGGCTTTGCTGCTGTAATCTTTAACATCTTCTGTCAGCCTACATGCAGCTAAATTTTCTGGTAAAAACGTGTCAGTCTTCGGGGGATCAGACAAAGAATATTTTTTTCATCTTAAAGTTGGATCAAAATGCCTGGCTGCATCTGCTTCAAACCAAGGCACACTTTAAGGAAGACTGCCAAGTCATGCCAATTTGTTATATTTAATGCCTCAGACTTTCATATTTGTATGCGGCTGGATGCCTTTCAATGCGTTCTTCTGGGCACTTGGATAAATCCTTTGAGTACTGTGACAAATGATAGCACCACAGATTATCCCCGGAAATATTCTGAAGAAATAAAGCTCTCTTGAAGGAGGAGACAGCCTTCCTTGAGGTTGCATACCCTTGCAAATGCTTTACCATTGAAATCTTGCTAAAATTAGAAAAACTTACAGTATATTTTATTCATAGGGTGGTTTTGCCAATTCCCCAATCAGCCGTTAATATCGCAAAATAATAATGCACAATTTTTTTGCACTAGGGTGTAATGGCTGACTGAGTAAGATACTGGTAAAAATATACAGGGTTTCTACACACTGTCCATTGTATATAGACATTCAGTCACTCTTTGCCAAGCAAAACATTCCTCAATAAATTTACTTGGAATATTAAATTGACCCCCATGCTTAGCACCTGTTAAAATCTTGTGCTATAAAAGATATTGTTTCCTTTCTCAGTTTTTGACTAAATTTTATTGTCAATATGATTACAAGTCACTGGAGACTTTTAGCCAGAACAAGAGCCCATTTCTAAGAAATTTTCATTGCCACTATTGTTTTCTTCTGAAATCAGTCATCAATCACCACTGTCAGTATCATACTATTTAACAGCAGGGGGGTTAGCAGCTATTGCTGCTTGCCATGTACAAATGTGAATAGTAATTTATTTTAGATAGCTCATAAAGCCTGTGAGCCTGTGCTCATAATACAGTCTTCCCTTTTGCATTGTTTTTCCATTTTTCCTTTAATATGACATCATTTTCTGATGTTACATGGAACTAAACCACATTACAGTAGCATAAATAAACCCAGTGCAAATTGTCCATAGAAAGTGGTCATTCAGTTTCTACTTTGAACAAAGAGAAATAGTCAACTATCTTTGCTTTCTATTTATTTAAATTTTTTAAACACCTTTTTCTTTTGCTTACTGCATTTGTACTTACATAGTTTGACAGAGACCTTTCTACATACAAAGTTTGAGTAATCATTAACATTTGCATAGGCTTAGAGGTTTTCTTGAATGAAAACAAACAAACAAAATGCCATTGGGCAGATTAATTAAATTGAGTTTTAAAATTAGGAAATGATAGTAAATAATGAAGAAAAATCTGGTTTTAGTCATACACAATGAGTTGAAAAACAGGAAAGTTGTTTTGCTTTCTTCTAATTCAGGGCTGGTTTTTTGATTCTGTTGTTTTGTTTTAGTTTTCTGAATTTCAAAATGTCCTATTGTCCAGTTGCCATCTAAGCCTGTTGAAAAGTTTTTCTGAACTCCATATATTTGTAGGTCTGGCTGTTATACACAAAATAAAAAGGTAGTATAAGCCCAGTAACAGGTTTTTCAGCTAATGTTGCAGAATGCAACAAAAATTTCAAAGGTAACCCTTGGCCAGCTTAACAACTACATCTGTTAGATGAAAAATACCAGCAATATAATACATAATAATTGTAGGGTCTGCAGCTGTTATAGTCTTCATATGAGCAAGAAACTCTAAAGAAAATTTAATAAATAATCCTTTCCAGTCAGTTCCTTGTTAATTTTGTTAGTAGTTTTTTGCTTTCTTTTTCATTTCTTCTGAAGTTATTGTGCAGTGTAAGTTTAATTTAGCTGTCCCATCTCAGAGCCCTTCAAATTTCCTGAGAATTTACAGTTATCAGATAAAAGTTGTTGTCCTGATCCTCCCCCACGTAGAGAAAGTTGCTTGGCAAATGAAGAGCTTCTTTAGGAACAGCGGGCCGGGAAGGGAAGATGTCTGAGTAAAGTTTCTGAGAGGTGTTCAAAATTGATATTACTTCATTAAAAGTCTTTCTCTAGTGGCAATGACAGAAAAAGAAAAAAAAAAAAAAAAAAAAGAGGAGTTTTGAAAACAAAATAAATAGCTATTATTGATGTTTTCTAGTCCTGTCATTACCGTGTATACTTCAGTGCCCAGTCTCACTATGACCAGCAAGGAATGTGTTGGAGGATAAAAGAGAATAGTTAAATTGTTTGATCACTTGTATCAGAGAGCCCAGATTCCATGAATCCGTTATTAAGTGGTTCATTTTGGGAGGAATGTAACAATTGCTTATCCTGAGTGCTCTTTGATCAGGGACACTCAAGAAGGACACACTAACAAATTATCCTAAGAAGTTTGCTTGGAGTGTTGATTAAACAGAAACTTCACACTGGAACCCACTAAAACAAAACTATCATAGTTTAATCAGTTCTACACACACCTTTCAAATTTCTCTTCTTCTCTGCTATGTTTGAGTCTTCTGTTCAGATTGGATCTCCTTCTCCTGAAGTTATCATGCAGAGGGCTGTGTATGTATGCACTTAGATATGGTGCTTCTTCAGAGTGAGACTCTTAAGATGGTGTGCAGTGCTGGGTAATGGCAGCCAGGAAATCTGTTCATTTGAGATATATGCAGAAGACTTTTCCCCCAGCGTTGACCAGATCATTATGACAGGCTAATAATACATGCTATATTTTTTTTAAAAAACAGGTTATGTGCTTCAAAGCTGTTAAAAACTGCTGCTTGTATCACACATCTTGCCTTTCTCCAGGCTAGCTGCAATAATTTTTTTTCTTGTGTAAAATATTTTGTAAACAAAATAAGTTGTTATTAAAAAAATAAAAAAAAAGTGGGAGGGTGGGGGTGGGGGGACTGGGGAGAACGCCCACATAATGACCAAGTCAATCTAATTTTCATTCCCACTATTCCATTCTGCCATTTCACTACATGCTGCTGTGACATGAAGTAGGTGCAAAAGAACTTTTTGTACAGAGATATATTTTTTATGAAGAATTTGTAAAATTATTAAATATGCTGTACTTTTTTGATTAATGTAGGTAAATTGTTAAAAATAAATGTTTTTACAATACAAAAAGAAATTGTAATTTTCCCAATAATGTAAAATTTACCATCTTTAGCTGATTTTCAGTTCTGATCCTATTACACTTGTATTAATATTAAAGTGGCCTGTTAAAAATAAACAGTATTCTCTTTGGAAAAAAAAAAAGAAAAAAACATAAAAGACTGTAATATAGCCTGTGCAATGCCACCTACCTTGAAAACAAAATCAGAGTTCTAATTAAATATTTAATTTTAGATTTTCACCTATTGTGTGACCTGTTCTTATCAACTTTCTTTCTTCTCTTTCCTTTTTTGCTTTTAAATCTCAGATACTGATTTTTCATTACATAATGTTTCAACAGAATCTTGGTGTTGTCATTTTATGTTCCCAAGGACTCCGTAAATTGGGCAAAAAATTCAGGCACTGTCTCGTAGAGGTAGAATTTACCTCCTGTTATGTTACAGATTCAGATTTTAAAATGAGACTTAAGCTATTTGTTTGTTTTATAAAAAAATAACCAATTTATTCTTTCACAAGCCTGCATCCTACCCATGGAACTGATGGATCACATGGAGCCAGAGGTATTTCCAATTTTAACATGTGAAAGCTAGTTCATCAAATGTACATACTTTGAATAAAATAAAAAAGCTTTTAAAATGCTTTTATACATAAAGTTAGCCATATATTAGTGTTTTCAGAATCAATATATCAAATTCTAAGCATTTTAAAAATGTTTTAGTGTCTACTCATGTTAAAAAATATTGAATTTATTTACTTGCTGATAGCTTAACAAAGAGTCAGTCTTTAAGAATATTCTACTCATTATTCCTTTGGGAATCAGGGGTAGTATATGAGTGTGGTTAACTTTTAGAAAAAACTAAGATGTGTGCACGTCCTTGCTGCCTTTCTCATCCTCACAATCCATCCTTCTGGTAATATGATGTCTTATAAACAGGTGTTAAAAGTTCCCATCTTTCACAGTGATCTGAACATCCTGAAACTAAGCTGTAGACTGTAGTCACTAACACTATCAGAGCAGATATTGAGGCTCTGTCTGACAGGGAGTCATGATTTTTACCTCTTCCACAAACAGGAGTCTAAATATGCTAAACAAATGAGCTGTTGTTCTTTTCACTATTGCCAGATTGCACTGACAGCTTTTAAAAATTATTTCCTCTTATGATCTACTGGAAAACATAGCATAGTATAACTTATTTCAGATTCTACAGAAACCATTTATAGAAAAGAAAGATTTTCTGAGTGTTGAGGATACAGTTATAGAAGAGCCACTCTCAATTGAATCTGTAAAGAATGAACATACTCGTTTTCCAGCTGGCATCTACTATCTTTGTAGCAGCAGTGAGTTCATAAACAGTATCAAAGCATAACAATTGGTATGATTTACTCAAAATGGAAAATGCTTTTTTTAAAGCTGCATTTAATTTCAAAATCCAATAAACTGAATTAAATACACTGCTGCCTGCTCCAGCATGATTACTAACTCAAAACCACAGGACCTTGATGTCATATGGCTCAATATTTGAGAGAGCTGGGGTTGAAAGGTGAAAGAAGGCCTTCTGCAGGATACTGCCTTTAAATAAGTCAAATAAATTGCTTTTAAGCATGCATCTATAGTGCACCAAAACAACAACAACAAAAAAAAATCAAAACAAAACAAACCCAACACAAAAAAAAAAAAAAAAATTAAGCATGCATCTATAGTGCACCAAAACAACAACAACAAAAAAAAATCAAAACAAAACAAACCCAACACCACCACCAAAAAGAAAAAAAAA
>WBND01000694.1:194536-256527 GCA_013398595.1 Tychaedon coryphoeus
CATTGAATGGCAGTATGTTGAATCCATTGCTTCATTTCTCACAAATCTTGTACTATTTTTATGCTCATAAGCAAAGATAATTTTAAAGGTCATGTTAAACTTTAATCAAGAAAAATCCAGAAATATCTAATATTTAGTGCACCTGCAGCATTTTCTTTCAGGTCTTCTCTACCTACACTCACTAACTGGTGTTGCACAGAACAGCATTTTCATGAGATACTGGAAATGATGAAGCTATGATATGTACTGTACAAACTTTGCACCATACACTAATCACCACAGACAATATATAAAACCCTTTCAATTGTAAAAATCTTTAGAGCACAGCTTTCTTTATGCTCTCTTTACTTTTAATTATTTTTACTCACACTCCATAAGTTTCAATTTCTCATTCTTTTAGTTCTTCATGTGCTCTCTGCTTTGTTGCTAAACTTTAGTAGCAGAAATATTTCACCTTTAGATTTAGTCTGTCTTTTTTCCAGTAATAAGGAATAAATCTTTACTTCATTTTGAGGAAGGTTTAAAGGAAAAAAGTTTCTGTGAAATGCGTAATATGCTTACACCTTTCTGATTTTTAATTATGTTGAAGTAGCTGAGCCGTATCTGTAGAGATCTTACGCTTGCTTTGACTACCAAATTTTTGTATGAATACTATGTTTTTTGCCCTCACTTTGTGTTAGGCTTTTCCATGAAACAGATTCTTTTCTGTTATTAGCTACAGATTTGCACCTGTCTGACACATTAAATTAATCCAGGCATTTTTTTACAAGATACAAAAATGCTTCCATTATTTTTACACTGTCAGCTTCCCTACAACTTCAAGCAATTAATTCTGAGAACTTTTTTATATTTATCTAAATTAAGCCTTTTTATATTTCTCTGTAATAGAAATTCCTTTATTTTTATGTTGCATTTGAGGCATGCCTTGTAATGTAGAAGTATCAGGCCACTTGATTTGTGCATGTGTTTCATGCAGACCTTTTTATTTTGTTCTATTTAAATGATCTATATGTCAATGTTAAGAGAATGAACCACAAGCTGTATTTCATCATCAGAAACTTACTGATCTTCCCAGGAAAGTAATATTTTGGAACTGGAAATATTAAATATTTTGAAGTGCTGTGTTAAAAAAGTTAGAAACTTGTCAAGAAAGATAATACTAGATTTAGACAAAATTCATCTGGAACGGCTTAGTTTTTAAAATTAATATACTTAACTAATGAAGTTTTTCTATAACTATTAATTCCACCTGCGTTTTGTGCTCACAAAATCTAACTATAATCTAAGACCAAGAGGACAAAGTTGATCTTTTAAACAAGGCAAATACTTTTTCTTCTAGAGACAATATAAAGGATTTAGTTGGATTTTGATTTATGTCTTAAAGGTTACTATGTAGGCAAAATAATTTTTGAATAATTGAATTATTTCATCCCATGTATTTTGTCAAAATCTACTGGTATGGAAATACTCATCTTTGCAGATTTCAAGTGATCTTAGCAGACCTCATCAACACTAACCAACAGCTAAACCTCAATGTTCTTTTTTATGAAATATATCAATATATCTGTCACAAAACACTCATTCACACAATCTTGAATAAGATATTTACACTTGTTTTTGTAAAATATGTTTTCCTAAAACAGAGACCAAAAAAGAAACAAATCTCAAGTTTAATTTGGATCAGTTATTTTCATTGTGCTTTCTTTTTGAAGGACTGGATCCTAGTTTAAAATTACGTTGATGTCCAGTGTGTGTACATGTCCTCTCCATCAAACTTCTTTATTTTATATACAGCTGATACTTGAGCAAATATTATGTTTAAATGAAATAATTTATATGGAGTGTTTATAGTCTTATTTAAATTGAAAGATTCATGAACTTTTGAACATAACAGGGTGCTTTTTTCCCTTATACTGAATTTCTGATTTCTATAGTTCTTGCATGCCAAGTAGAAATAAATCCCATTTAAAATTTGTGTTTCACTTCACCATAGAGTTGTTTTGAGGGGCTTGTTCTAGCCTGACACTTAGAAGAATGACTTATCCTCATTATGACACAGTGAAGGACAGAAATTCATGTGAACCAAGGTCAGTAGCTATTTTGTGTAATTGTCTCTGAGAACTGAGTTGATCATACGTGTAATTTCAGAGATTTTCAAACAAAATTGTAATTTCCCCCAAAATGTGGGAATACTCTCCCTATCTACAACAGAAACAAACAAATAAACAAACAAAACCCCATTATTGTTCTGTCCTCAGAAAGGCTTACTTAGACTTATTTTTGGGATTGTGTATTAGATAACATTGCTCAAATTGTTTTGAAGGCAAGAGTCTTGTATTCCTGGGAGGGAGGGTGTGAGATTTGAAAAGTTTTTTGAAGCAATTGTGTTAGGGAGAGTGGTAATGGTGCATGTCTTTGTGAACATTTAAAAGTGCTGACACTTTGTTTTCATTACTGAGTGTGAAATTTAAGACCTAATGGAAATATCAAAGTTTCTGTTGCTGTATCTGTCAATGTGTCAGCTTTGTAGCAGTCATGCCTTACTTCCGAGCACTGCAGAAGTACAATTTGAACTTGTGGTTACAGGTGGGTGAATGCCACCTCTAAACCCCATCATTCTGACTCACACATAGTATTCAAGCTCATAACTTTGAAATACAAGCAGTCTAAGCTCTTGGGCTTAAATTCTGTGTAACCTAACACCTTTAGAAGTGAGGTCTAGGTAATAAAAACATAGCTTTTCTGCCTTTGAATCCTCCACATGAGTGAACATTTTTGTTTTTATTTATTGCTGTACCAAACAAACCAAACTCAATCCAAATAAAATAATTTTGATGTGATCTAAACACTTGAAGCAAATCCTCTTTCATCACTAAGAATTATTATGCAAAATTGGGTTTAAATAACAATCTGTTCTTTATAAAACATACAAATTTAAGTAATGTGTTACTGTACTACCTTCTTTATTTTTTTGTTGTTATTTTCTTTTCCTTAAAAATTGTAATACAAATTCAATTGAGAATGTGGAACTATGTAAATGACATAACATCACAAATATTCACAATTAATTGTTTCAAAGTGTGTTCTGAAAAGAATACAAAAGTATTGAAAGGAATATGCTGGATACAGCTTTATCATAAAAAGCACAGTGAACATTATTAGCTTAAAATAATAACAGAAAATAGTTTCTTAGGTAAAAAAATGTGTGATTTTAATA
Source organism: Tychaedon coryphoeus (assembly GCA_013398595.1). Classification (NCBI taxonomy): domain Eukaryota; kingdom Metazoa; phylum Chordata; class Aves; order Passeriformes; family Muscicapidae; genus Tychaedon; species Tychaedon coryphoeus. Next base: position 197,754 of record WBND01000694.1, read on the forward strand.
TTTTAATCATGGTAATGAGCTGTCTCAAGTGGGTCGGAGAACAACTGGCTAGTCTGTTTTAGAAATTGCTTAGCTGCAATTCAATTAGCCCAAGTTCAGGGTAGTCATTCTTTTCTTAGAGGAAGGTAAGACATTTGGTAGATGAGGTACTGCGTGTCTCAGTTGAGGAACTCTGGAATATTTCCAATTCTCTGGCATCCCCAGAGGGGTCTGTTCTGATGACTGCAAAATCCCTGTGTCCATTAGGGGATGTTCCAGTGCTGCATCCAGTGCTGCAGGGTGAGGCAGGTAATTCCCCCTCTCTACTCAACAGCACTGTGATGTTCAGGAGGGATGGGATCATAAATACTGTAATGGGACAGGGGCAACTCTCATGCACAAAGATCCTGAGAAACATGGGATTGTTTAGGTGGAGGAAAGAAGGCTTGAGGGAATTTTATTGATATGTATAAATACTTGATGAGAAACAATAATCAAGACAAAGAGTCTTTTCAGTGCTTCAGTGATTCAAGACAACAGTGGATGGGTACAAATTGTATTTAAACACTGGAACAGGTTGCTCAATGATTCTGTGGAGTCTCCATCCTTGGAGATATTAAAAAACTAATTGGGCACTATTCCAAGAGCCTACCATAGCTGTCCGTTCTCTGAGTGGTGGCTTGGACTGGCTTACCTTCAGAGATGCTTTCCATCCTCAGTCATTCTATGGGTCTGTGATTTTGTGTTGTGTCAGAGAGCAGGGCTGGAAGGCACTCTGAAGAGCAACATCTTCCCTTCGATGTATCTGTAGACTTGTGCTGCTCCAATAGATGCCTACAGTTAATTGGCATGCAACCCAACACCCATAAAAGTAGGATCTAGAGTTTCATGGGATATAGAGTTCTGAAATCAATCTGGTCATGGTGGATTTCCTCATGACCAGTTCAATTTTCATGCTTATTAATTCTGTGAAAGACAGAGGATCATCAGTCTGGTTGTGTTAGTTGTTGTTGCACACTACTTATCCTTTGCTGTATTTGGAAAAAAATACACTCATATCTATATATATATATGTATGTGTATTTATTTACAATTGAAAAGTTTGGAGTTCAGAGTGGCTATAGAAAAACCTGTAAGTCAAGTGTATGGAAAGAAATCTTTGTCTCTTTTTTTTTTTTTTTTTTATTCATTGTATACTGCTTCCTTCTGAAATAGTTTGCTGTGAGTTCAGTCATTTTTATATCATATGCTAGTCTTTGCTCTCTTGGCTCAGTGGCTCAGTCACCTATTGATCTTCACTGTTATTGGTATAGACAAGACAGTAAAACTACCTGTTTGAACTGATGAAAACTGCTGAATTCTACCCCTTAATTTCCTTCAACAAAAATCATCTGAGACATTTTAAAGTCTTTAAATGAAGTGGTTGATGCCATACTCACTGGGAAATAATTGAAGTAAACAAAATTAAAGGCATGGGTTTTTTATCTGATTTTTTTGTTGGTATTTCACAGGTGCTATAAATTGAGCATCAGGTAGCTTTGTGTATAATGGAACTGAAAAAGGCTGCTGTATAAACATAGAAAGTCTATGGTATGCTGTAAGTTCCAGACATCTGGTGTTTTAATACTGAGACCTTGCAGGTCTCCTTGCAGGGTTTCCTCAGCTTGTCAGTCCAAAGAATAGCTCCTTCTTCTTTCCCATTACCTTCATTAATTTTATAAACAGTTGGATAGAAAAGAAAGTTGTCTTTGTGCTTTTCAGTTTACTTCTACTCAGTGTGAGGAAGAGCATTCTGCAAATAATGAAGCCATTCTTCTCCAAAGTACTGAATTTTCACTCAAATCATAAACTCTGGTAGTGCACAAAAAGCTCTAGATGAGCAACACTGTCATTTACAGATGCTGTCAAAGTAAGCATTCCTGCTTTAAGCACAGAATAAATTACAGTCTTCAGTGGTTGTACTCAAAATGAACGACACAACCTTCTATCTGCTCATAAGTAAACCTTTCCTCTTCTGTCCTATCAGGTAGTTCTCAGAAGTCTGCTCACTTTGAGGACATATCTCAATAGCGGTTTTTTACATGTCTCATTCTCCTGCTATTTGATCTCATGATAATGCATCCATGTCATCATCTGGCTGTACAGAGTAGCTTTTTCTTTGTTTTTCCTTAGTTCTGTTTGTTTCCTTTCATTATCTGGGCAGGTGCTATTCCACCATCTTTTTCTCACTCATTTCACAGCAGTAGTGCTTCCCTCCACCCTTTCAGCCATGATAGCAAACTGCCTTTTTAACAACCATTTTGACCTGAGCTACTTTACTGATAATGACCTTATTGTAGTCTAAAACCAAACCATTTATCTTTTTTATTTTTTCCATATGTCTAAACATAAATAGACTATTTCCTATTGAAAGAAAAATTAAAATTTTGTTAGCATTCACTTCAACTTCTTAGGTCAGGAGGTCCCTGCCAGTCAGTGTTGACTGAACAGTCACTGACTTCCTTTGTATCTTACTCTTTCCCCATAGTCATCAAAAAACTGAAGAGCAGTCAGAACCTCTGTTGGCATTCTGAACTCAATTTCATTTCTGTTATCTTGGAATTTTTGATATCTTGGAATATTATTTAATGAAACTTCTCTGTGTAGTTTAGATATGAATCTTCCTTAGGCAATTTAACTTGATCCTGCTGAAATTAATGGGAAAATTATCATGAAGTTCCTCATTTTCAAAGTGGTGTTATATACAGATGACTGCTTATAAATGTCAAAAATAAAAAAGTGTACAGATATGCACAGTAAGTCTAAACTTTCATGGCTGAATATTAAAGTATATGAATATATGTAAAAAAAGATGGTTCTCATGGAATTAAATAGATACATTATTTTTAAATCTAGTAAGAGTTCAATTGGTTTCCTTTAGTATCTGCAGATAAAAATTCTTATTTGTTTTTTTATTTACTGTATTAGTGTTTCTTAATTGTATACTATGAATATTAATATGACATATTTCATCAACAAAATAACATTGTTTCATCCTGCTCTAAGACATGATGAAAAGGGAACAAACTCCTGGTTAGAGCTGGAACTAGGACACCGACCAAGGTATAAAGAAAATTTCTCTCTGGGGAAGACAGAGCTTTTTGTGATATAGATTTCCAAAAGGCCATATTTCTGTAAAAATCTGATGCAGTCACAGAAACGTAAAAATTAACACCTTCCACAAGAAGTTTAATTTAGTATTTAGAATATTCAGAAAGTGGGATCCTTAGCTTTACCTGCTTCTTCCACAAGCTCAACAATGTTGAATTTCCAAATCATGCATCCTTGGCAAATGACATAGTCTTCCTGCTGTACCCCTCTGTCTTCCATGACAATACTAGCCACAGATGTAGAAAAGAAAGAAAATATTTAAGGATAGAGAACAATCAATGAAATGGAACACATGGAAGTCTTGAATACTCTTCCTTTGTATTCAACAACTTTTACAAAATCATTCAGTGGAAAGCAGTACTTATTGCTGCACTAAGGCAAAAGTTTAGCATATGCTCCTTCACGATTTTTTTCTCAGTCTTTTGTTAGCTTTTACTTCTGCCAAAAAAAGGGCGAAAAAAGCAGAATGAATATCATAGATTCATAGAACTGTAGAATCATTAAGGCTGGAAAATGTGTCCAAGATGATCAAGTCTAACCTTTGACTGAACATATCCATGCCAACTAAACCATAGCACCAAGTGCCATGTCCAGTCATTTCTTGAGCACTTCCAGGGATGGTAACTCCTTTTCTTCAGATGAAACACCCCAGCTCCCTCAGCTGCTCCTGACAGGACTGGTGCTCCAGACCCTTCCCCAGCCCCACTGCCCTTCCCTGGACTCTCTCCAGCCCCTCAGTGTCTTTCTCACAGTGAGGGGCCAGAACTGGACACAGCACTCAAGCTGTGGCCTCAGCAGTGCTGAGCACAGGGGGACAATCCCTGCGCTGCTCCTGCTGGCCACACTGTGTCTGTGTTATATATGTATATGTATATGCATATGTATATGTGTAATATTGCGTTTTTTGGTAAAAATTACACTAAGCGAAAGACAACTTTAAAATCCTAGTTGTACAAGATGACATCTTACTCATCTTTTCCCCTTTTTATGGCCCATTTCTTCTTAGAGATCTGTTTCAACTTGATTTGGTTCCACAAAACAATACTTTTAAAGTATCAGAACAAGTTGATCATTATTTAAAAATATAATGAAAATGTTTACAGCTGCAGTAACCCAAGGAAAAAGTTGAGTAATGAGTAGCAGATAAAATCTTTGACAGTTTCAGAGTTAATGTTCTTGTTTATACAATAAACATATCAACAGTTAGTAATTTTTCACTGTCTACACTAGATATTAGATTTCTCTTATGATTCTTTTTAATCTTAAAGTTTGAAACAAGAGCAGAAAACTACATTAATCCATTTTCAGGAGAATTAATATAACAAAAAATAGAGGTGTCTCTTGGCAGTGTAAAAACAACGGCAAAATTTTTGTCCTTGATTTCTAAGGCTTTAAATAAAGTGAATTCTCATTAGCCAATGAGTTAGACCTTGTTCCTATTCAAGTCCATAAAATATTTAATAAACTGAGTTATTAAATAAAAATTTTTTTGCAATATCCTATTTTTTTTTCAGAATTACATTTCCATTCAGTTCACTGTGTTGAAGATGCAAAAACCTCTGTGCCAATTAAGAGGAATAAATTTTCTAGATAGTTAGGAACCATTCAAGCATGACGAGTCTTCTATTTCTTTCTTCTTCCTAATTTTGGTAGGTTTTCTATAGTTTGAATATGCAACATTTTAAGTAAAGCTCTTATGAAGTGTTAATGAGAAGAACTGTGAGAGAACACAGACACACTCATTCATTATCTCTTAGTTTGATTTGTAATTTATTTTACGTTATCTCTAAAAAATTAACTTGTCTATGGAGGGAATATTATCTCCACTTTCTGCTGGTCTTCAGAAGAGGCTATTTTTCTGTGGGCTATGGCCTCCCCCACCCAAAACCCAGCCAGAGCTGATTGTCAGGGCAGCTGCTGGACTTGGCTTTCCTTGTGGGTACATTCCTCTCCTTAGACCTTAGATAATGCGACAATAGTACCACCCTTATCTTAAGTTCCCGTTAGGTGGCTTAACTCACAGTCCAGTTCCAATCAGGAGGAATATTTAGATGGGGAGCAGGCTTTGGTAGTTGCGTCTTATTTATACAATTTTTCCATAATGGCCAAGGTCCTTTTTCAACAGTGTTTAAGCCATTACCCATAATATTTTAGTTCCTCACCAAGTATTAATTCAAAGGTATGTCCAAAACTTACTATTCTTGTGTTATAAGAATAAAGGTACTCCTGGGTCTAAATGTGGGGTCATAGAGGTGATGATGTTCATATATTAATGAGCAGGATCTCCCTGTCTTGTAAATGCGGGTTTATAATTCAATGTCTGAGCTACAGTCACAAAGATGATTGATTTCTTTCTGATACTATCTAAAACAACCAGAAAAGGAGAAAGTGAAAATAAGACCTGATTAGTTAACTTTTTACCCTGAACATAAATCCCTGAAGAATGCAAAGAACATCCACAAAGATCTATAAGAAGGTATGAGAACCCTTTTTGTTGTAATATATCTTATCAGGAATGAAAGCAATAAGCACAACTGCCAAGCTAAGGAAATCTAATCATTAGCTGAACAGCTTAGCAAATGGTCCATTTTAAGTGGTTCAATTCACAAGTCACTTAGGGATGACAGCACAGCAGCAAATGCAGGTGGGATTGGGAAGTCTAATCAGGAGAAAAATGATCAGTGATACTTAATGGAGGCAAACTGATACAATAATGAATCCTTGGCAAATGGACCTTAAATGCAACAACACCTGCATGTTAAAATATGTTACAAGAGACCTCATGAATAGTTTCCTCATTGTTTGCATATCAAGATTCAATGTTTATTTAGTTTTACATTCTAGTTCTGCCTTTCTACAGCAACAGAAAATTCACCCTAAACAGTGTTAGTGAAGCTGGAGTTTCTAAATTTCTTGATCTCTTTGAAAGTTACATACTTATAATGTTGGTGGTATTTCCAAAAGGGATGTGAAAGTATTGTCTGGTTAAGCTATGGACTGTTTTGTTCTGTAACAGCATTAGTTTTCTTTGTATTAGCTTATATGTGTTGTTTTAGATTTGTGATAAAAGTATTGGTGATATAGGGATGTTTTATTTATTGCTGAACAGCACTTACACTGTGTATTGGGTTTGCTTGGCCAGGTTCAGTAGCAGCAGGGCTGTAAGGGCAGCTTTTCTGACAAGCTGCTATATTTCCCCATGTCCAACAGAGCCAATTCCAGCTGACTTCCAGGTGGACCCACTGCTGGCCAAGCCAAGCCCATCAGTGATGGTGGTAGAGCCTTTGGGAAAACATCATTAAAAGCAGGGAAAGAGCCTGTGTGACAGCAATAGGAGCCAGAGAGAGATGTGAGAACATGTGGCAGCAACAGCTCTGCAGATACCAAGGTCAGTGCAGAAGGAGGGGAGGAGGTGCTCCAAGAGCCAGAGCAGAGATTCCTCTGCAGCTCATGGTGAAGACCATGGTGAGGCAGCTGTACCCCTGTCATGCTTTAGGAATGATACTCCTCAGATGAGTGCCCCCACCAAGACTCTCCAAAACCGTGCATTGGTCTCTCACTCTCTCCCACTACCTGTGGTGAGGTGGGGTAGAGTTGAGAACTGGAGGCAGAAAAGACAAAGATCTCAGGTGAAGATAAAAATAGTTTATGGAAACAGCAATGAAGTAAGAAAATGAAATAACAGTAATGATAAGTAAGAGCAACGATATTTATTTAAAAAAAAGCACACAAAACAAAAAGTGATTCACATGCAAATATGCTTGCCCCAAACCCCAGGACAATGAACAACATTGGCTTTCCCCCCTCCCCACCTCCCCATATTTTTCTTGACTGGAAGGAATTCCCTCCCAGCAATGACATAAGGTGGTATCCAATAATATTAGAGTCCTGGTCATGGCCTCTTCCAGCTGCTACAGAAAATAAACCCTTTCCTGGGCAAAACCAGGACAGCCCTGCAGCCATGAAGGTCCACAGCAGGGTAGATCTTCACCTGCAACTAGTGGACGATCCCACACTGGAGCAGGGAAGAGTGGGAGGAATTCTCCCCCAGAGGGGGAAGGAGCTGCAGAGATGATTTGTGATGAAATGACTGCAGTCCCTATTCCCTACACCCCCGAGCCATGGTGGTGGAGCACAGAGAAAACTGGGAGTAAAGTTAAGGCCAGGAAGAAGGGAGGGGTGAAGGGAAGGTGTTTTAATGATTTGATTTTGTTTTGCACCGTTCTACTGTGATTTGATTGATAATAGATTAAATTACTTCTCCAAGTCAGGTCTGTTTTGCCCATGACAGTAACTGCGGAGTGATCTCTCACTGGCCTTATCTCCACCCATGAGCCTGTATTTATATTTTCTCTCATCTCACCTGTTGAGGCGGGGGAATGATGGGGGAGTTGCTTTGGTGTTCACCTGGCATCAGCCATGGTCAATCCACCACCCAGTATCCAGGATGCTCCTGTTTCTTGTAGTGCCTGTCCTAGGAAGTAAGCTGCGGATTTCCAACAAAATTTTGAAAATACTTATTATTCTTAAGCAGACTACCCTATGTAACTTCTGATCTTAAAGGTCAAAACTCTGCCATTTATGCAGATTTAAGGCAATGCAATCATTATTTTTACTGAGACATGATCATATTTGACATGTTTATTTTCTCAGAAACATGCATGCAGAATTTCAACATGGTTTCAGTCCTAAATTCTTGTATAACTTACATAACACCATTTATTTCTTATACAGCTCAGAATGAAAACAGGCAAATAAAATTTAAGGAAAGGGGAGGAAGGGGGTGGTGGGGGGGAAAGAGAAGAGAGAGAAAACCCAAACCCACATGTACAAATGCTCAAACGGTGGATTTATTATTTTTCCTCTCTGTGTCCAAAAGTACTATTGCTAGAACATTTTACAATAAAATAAAGTTCTATGCTTCAAAATATATCCTTTCTGTCAAGTCGTTTGATGTCTGAAGAAAGATACTGATGTAAATGAAAGCAGAGAGTATTCAATTCCATTTAAGACTATTTGCAGTAGAAAACGTTATTAATTTTCTTTACTTTTTATATATAGAGAGTAAAAAATTAATTAATTGCTATATTTAAATGGGGTATCTCTATTTTACTTCTTGGGGGGAATTTTTCAATAGCATTAAGCAATCAGAAAAAAATAAACATCTTATTAAGGTATGATTTTAGTGCAAAAATTAGTCACATGCAAAGTGAATAGTTTAGGAAATGTCTAATTAGCTGAATACCTAAAATATGAACCAGTTAACAGTCCAGAACATGTTTAATTGCCTATTTCAGATTAAAGACAATTACAATGCCAATTAGTTCTGGTTAATTGGACACTGGTTGCTACCATATGTACCACTTTGAATTAGACGTCACAGATACAATTATTTTGGTTCATCAGAACATCCTATTTTATATATTTATTTTTCAATGCATTGTAAATAACTGTTTCCTAAATGCTACTCTGCACTTCTCTTATTTAAATTACAAATTTTTCTACCAAGAAAACAAGCAGGTGTTCTTCACTGGTTGATTGAAATTGTTTGGAAATTTCAATCTTCAGTGATTTTGTGACACTTTCAAAGTGGGAAATGGTAGAAAATGTCACTGAAGTGATTATAGATATTGTTATTGCCGGAGGGAAATCAAAATGTAGCATAAAGAGATTTCAAAAGTGAAGATAAACACCAGTAAAAGAAAGGGGAAAATGTATTTTAAAAACATATGAGACATATAGATTGAAGCTGTAAGCAAATACAGAATGTGTGGGGTGTTTGTACTTAACTCTGAACACAAGATATTTAAAAACATTTTTTACATTTTTTTAGTTACTGAATTGAGATTTCTCATCATCTCTATTTATCTTTAAAACTATCTTGTCATGTTGCCAAAAATATCAGCTTTGTAATTGAAAGACAACTTCTTTTTTTAAACGTAACTTTCACAGCATATTCTGGGTTGGAAGGGACCCAAAATGAACATGGAGTCTGACTCTTAGTCCTGCACTGGACAGTCCCAAGAGTCACACTGTGTGCCTAAGAGCATTGTCCAAACTCTTCAACTCTGTCTGGCTTGGTGCTGTGACCACTGCCCTGGGGATCCTGTTCCAGTGCCCAACCCTCTAAATGAAGAACCTTTCCCTGATATCCAACCTAAACCTCCTCTGTTACAGCTTCAGGCCATTCCCTCGGTCCTGTCAGTGTCACCACAGAGCAGAGATCAGGGTCTGCCCCTCCTCTTCCCCTCACAAGAAGCTGTAACTGCAGTGAGGTCTCCCCTCAGTCTCCTCCAGGCTGAACAGACCCAGTGCCCTCAGCTGCTCCTCATGCACCTTCCCCTCAAGCCCCTTCACCTTCTTTGTTGCCCTCGTTTGATCTCTCTCTAATAGTTTAAAATCTTTCTTATATTGTAGTACCCCAAACTGCCCACAATATCCAAGGTGCCCAGCTCAGAGCAGAGCAGGACAATCCCTCCCTTGCCTGGCTGGCCATGCTGTGCCTGATGTCCCCAGGACAGGGCTGGCTCTCCTGGCTGCCAGGGCACTGCTCACTCATATTCAACTTTTAATCAGCCAGGATCCCCAGGTCCTTTTCTGTGGCACTGCATCCAGAGTTGCCCCTCCCAGGTGCAGAATCCAGTACTTTCCCTTGTTGAAAGTCATATGATTGGTGATTGCTCAGTCTTCTAAAAGGACTAGAATGGAAATAAAGAGAAGGGAAAACATTAGGGTCTTTTGCTGAACATATTCCTGGTTTAAACAAATCCATTTTTACTGCACCAATGAATAAATCTACAGTACAGAGGCTCAGCTGTCTTAGATCAAAAGCTGTCCTCACCACACCTGGTCCTGACTCTCACCTGTGGACCCACAGTATAGCACATCCCCAGGAAGGTGACAGATGCTTGGGGCTGCCTTGGTGTCCCCCTGGCTGCCTTGCTTTGGGCTGGGGAGGTAGGACTGGTCCTGGCTGCCCAACCACCCCACTTATATCCTGATGCTCTCAGATCCCAGGAAGCTACCTGCCCCTGCCCCAAACCTTTCTCCCTGGTCTCTAACTGTTGTCAAGGTGTAAAGAAGTGTGTGAGCTAAAGGCATGGAAGAACTTCAAAATTAGAGACAGAATTGTAGTTACTGAGAAGAGAATAGTTAGCAGCTCAAGTATTTAAGAGGAATAGTTGCATAAAAGGATACAAAACCATAAGAATAAAACCCTAGGGCACAGACAACGGTAACTCGGAAACCTTAAGGATGTGCCTGACATAAAGAGCCCTCATAGAGCTTGGCTTGTCTTCACTTGATTGAGCACTGCCTGAACATTAAAGGCTCATTGTGTCTCCCATCAGGGGTTGTGAGCATATTAATATTACACTAACTCATTAGGTCGAGCTGTCAGTTGTGTGCATTAGCCGATAAATAATTGATTTATACATTTATATTGTGTATCTCCACCTTGTTGACAGTCTGTTTTCAAGTGGTATAAATAGCCAAAAAAGTTATTCAGAAATGGAGTATTAAAATATTTTCAAATCTTTAGGCACACATTGAGACTGAGCGCAATTGATGGTACTGTTCTAATTTCTATCAGAATAGTTGTTTTCATTACAACCAATAATCAATGTGGATATATGAAAAAAAAAATTATCAGTGAAGAACTTTCAATCATTAATTGTCATTAATTCCATTTTTTTGTTTGCTTAAGGTTTTTTTGTTTGTTTATTTGTTTGCCAGGAAAACTAAATTTCACTTTCCTCATCAATTTATTTGAAATAAAAATATTTCATTTTTTTACATAATTTTAACTATGACTGATTTTTGTGGTGTTTGTATGAAGTCCATATAGAGGGAAGTTATTATGCCTCTTCTGTCTGAATTTTCATACTAAATTATGCAAGTTTTGACTTTGCTCAAAAATCTCCTTCATCTTAACAAAAGTCCTTATATTTATTAGGAAACCTAGATCTCTCAGAAGGTCTTATCCTGATGGAAATTTTTCATCAGAACAAAAAACTGATTTGGTCAGTCTGGAAAAGTACATTAATTCCCTTCAAAGTATATGAATTTTTTTAATAGTAATGTGATCAATAAGTAAATTAAGCTCATATAGCAAGAGCTCTTTATATCAGTGCCCTGAAACTGAGGCAGGAAATTAATCAAGGATACAGCATGGAACTGTGTAATCCATTAAAGAAATTTGTATAACTACAGAAAATATCTTTCTTCTACTGAAGAGGACAATAAATATTACCTTAACAACCAGTATGAAATTTTGATTATAAGAAAACTAATGAAGAAAAATACATGAGTAGTTTTATTTTTCTCCAAAGTTCAACAATAATTTAAAAATGTGAACACAAAAGACACCGGCTTCTTTTAATCAGAACCAGATCTCTGTCTAATAAAGTAAGGAAAGTACTGACTTCTGAGAGTCAGTCACATAGCAAGGAGATTGGCAAAAGTTTACTAAAACTTGTCTTGGGGGGAAAATTATTAAGTTGATCTAATTGCTGAATTAATTTCTTTTTATGTTTTATCAAAACATTATTTTTCTCCTCTAAGAATGAATTAATTTATTTTAAAACTGTGATTCTTGGAAGCAAATTTAACAAACAACAAACAACCAACCCCACCCTTTTTCCTGGAAAAGAAATATCTAAACTACATGTCTCTCTCATTTCTTCACTCTGAAAGAGTGCATGACAGGATTTATGACTCTTCTATCTTTAAAACAGTGGAGGAATCAACGTTTAACAGTCATGCAAGGAAAATGAAAATATAACATTTGACATCTTAAGGAAAGATAAAATATGGTTGACTAACTTTGGACTAGGAAAAGATCTGTAAAAAAATCTCTCTGCAGCAAACATAAATCTTTGCCAAAGAAATGCTAAATCGAATCTCAACATTTTTTTCATTTTATACCAAGGTAAAAGTTAATGTCATTTGAAGTCATTACCTGTTTTTATTTCAGAAAGACATTTCTCATGTTGGCTTCATCTGACTCCTAGAATATTGAATTGGGATGTCTAGTGGCACAGCTAGTGACATTGCTGAGGTTAACAGCCCTGGCTCCTGAAAGGCTGATCTGTCTATGGTACAACTTGCCTGCTCCCAGCTGAGTGTGGGGCTTTGTGATCACGTCAGCATGAGAGGGGAAGTCTGGGAGCATGTGAGGGTGTGAGTCGCCAGTTCAGGATTATAAAAACTCAGGACGTCAAACTTTGTCAGCCTCGCAAATCCTTAAGGAAACGCTGCACACAGAAATCTGAACTGGGATTTTTCTCAATTTAAAATTGGAACTTTGGAATCTGGTCAAAACTTGGCGCTGTTTGGTGATTATATTATAAAGATAGGGCCAAACATTGAGGAGTCATTTACTGATCTATTGCTATTATTTGTTATGATGCTGTTATTTTATACTTCTATCTCCATTTGCATTAATCCATAATATTTTCCTTGTATAGCCATTGATATTTCTTAGTTTTCTAGTTATTTACGAAGGGCTCAGCTCTTAGGTGGCCTCTGTCTGAAAACATGTGTATGCAGTTCTTACAGTGCAGCTATCTTTGATGAAAGCTATTCTTAAAGCTATACTTAAATTCGATACGCAATCATGTTACTTGACTTGCTGAGACTTAATTACCAGTGTCTCTTACCTCCCATAGAGATTTACAAAGCAAAGGTTTAATTACTGGTATATCCTAGTGTTGTAATCCAATATTAGGAGGTAAAAGGAAAATATAAACATATCCTAAGTCCCTATCCCATTGGCAGGAAACCAGTGTCCCCTTTCCTGTCCCTTCCCCCCTGTCTCCCTGTCCCAGTGTCCCCTTTCCTGTCCCTTCCCCCCCGTCTCCCTGTCCCCGTGTCCCCTCTTCACTGGTTGATAGCCAAATTCCTTCCTACCCCCCTTTCTCCTAGAAAAACCCTGGTGTCTGGGATTTCTCTCTCTTTGCCTCTTTGCCTGCCCGAGACCACCATGGAATAAACCAAGAACCTGAGAAACTGCAAAGAGCCTCTTTGGTCCTTGTCCAGTTCATGCTACTCACCTGTCTCTTCTTACATAACTAGGATAGAGACACAGTGAGTTTAGCATCCTAGCATTACAGGAGTAGCAAATTGATGTGACATCATCAATCTGCAGTCGATGAAGACCAGGACTGTTAAGTTTTGGAATGATGATGCCATAGTAAATGTCTAGAAAAAGGGAGGAACAGTAAAATTTCTGGTTCTATAAAATTCACAGATTTTTCACTTCCTAATAGGTTTGTCATTTTTCTAAATATTCAAATTAATTCTATACTGTACTTTAAAGCCTTTTTTTACACGAGATGTCAATGTTCTTCTGCAACATAGTTATTTCTACAGAACTATTGAAATATTCTCTCCTAATGGAACAATCCATGCAAAGCAATGTCAAATATCTATTTTAATTTTATGCCCATGAAGGGTTTACCTAGTTCATTGTATTTAAAAATTATGTAAATCCTTAATCACTACATTTTCTTGACTTTTTTTTCTTGATCTTTTTATTCTAAGTTTTACTTATATCTGAAGTGAGGTTGATTGGGTACAAGTATCAGCATTGTTTTTCTGCCTGTTTGCTTCTAGCTGCTAAATTTTTTCCTATGTATCAGAGCTGGTAAATATTAGCAATTACACAACAATTTAATTTTTCAGACAGAGGCTTATTCATTTTGATTAACACTTGAGAGCTAACAAAAATATGTAAACTGACTAAGGTGGGCCTTATATCCCTGCTAGAATCAGTGGAATGAAATAGGAAACTCAAAGGCAGATTGTCCTTCCTTTGTAGAGTATTTTGTTTAACTGAAACGGGAGCTGTTAACCACTGACTGTCACTGGCTTCTTTTCCTTTAATTGTTTCCTCTGTCAAAATATTGTCTTTGCAAGGCCTCCAAATTGATACCCTTTTTCCACTCTTCTGACCAATCTTCAAAATGCTGTGTTACAAGTTTGCTATAAATAACTTTCAGGACCTCACAAGCAAAGGGAAAACACCCTAGATTCCCTATAACTCTTCCACTTAACTGGAAAACTGAGAAGCAGGCATACACTTTAATCAGAATCTTTAGTTCAAGGAGATATAAAACTCTTCAGAGAAGTTAGATAAACTACCCAGCTGTACTGTATTTTGTATTCACTTGTCACATAAAATGTCATAGTTCTGCTGTTTCTATCTATCCAGACTGTAGATAACTCAATACTAAGGAACTTCTTAAAGAAGAGGGGAAACACTTGAAACTTGGTTCTCCTATGTCCTGAAAGACTCCAGTAAGCACTGAGCTACTGTAGAGGATACAGATTTCCTCCAGGTAAGAATTTAAATAGCTGTTTTACCTGTGGGCTCCATCACCAGCTTCTGCCTGGAATGTGATGCCATTGAGCACAACCCTCTAGCTGCGTCCATCCAGCCAATTCCTAATCCACCAAATGGACCATGCTTCAAATCCATATCTCTCCAATCAAGTGACCTATTGCAATACAGCATGAGTGTGAGGGGAAGAAAAAGAGCTGCTACCTCCTTGTGCATTGAGCAATACCAGGGAAGTGTCAGGGAAGCTGATGTTTCATTTATGTAGCTATGGTTTATATGTTTTGTTTTTCTTCCTTTAGAAGTCATCTCATGTAGAACTCTGTCCTGGATCAGGATACTGGTATATGTCCATGTGTAGGTTGCAGCTTTGTAGCAGTGCTGCTGCTTTGTTGCTATAATTATCAGTTCCCCACTAAATTTCAAGGAGACTGGAGGTCATAATGATCATAACTGTACTCTAATAAATTCCAGTTTCTTATTTTAACAAGTGTAAATGGGAAATAAGATTTCCCTAGCAGAACATATGAGCTAGTGATTTTGAGGGGAATACGTATTTTATTTTCTCCTTTGTCTTTTTACCTACATTTAGAAATACAATCCAGGATTTTTGTCAAGGAAAATTGTGCTATATTTTGCCACTTCTACTCTCCCCTTATTTTTACCTCTATTCAGTATTCAATGGCTGATAAATTTACTAATTCTTATAATGTTTTAGGAAATACAGCTTTTGCTAGTCAAAGGAATTAGGTGCTTTTCTTTCATCCACTTAACCATGTTAGAAAAAAACCCTAAATCTGTATAAAGAAAAAGCACATAAACAGTAAAGAGAACTAAAAATATGGTTTTCTAAGGAACACTGAAAGGTCTAACATCCAGTGGGGAATAAAAAGAAGCATTCATTATACTTCTCTGCCTTCCTTTGGGCTAGTTCTGCCCTGCCAGATTTGCAGGACCTCTGCAGAAATTGTATGCACTTTTCATTTGTCTTCAATGTTCCCGGCAGCAGTTTTGTCAGGACTTTCACTGATTTGTATCCATTTGTAATCAGAAGCTTTGTCTTCTGGCTATATAGGGAAGCCATAATATTCATGCACAGAATATGATTTTCATTAGCACAAAATGAGTGTGTTCTTGAAGGGAATGTATACTAATATCTCCCGGCACTGCAACTGACTGAGGGTGCTTTAACTTCTCTCTCATGAAAAGGTGTATTGTACATGAAAAGTACAGTTGTAAGCAATAGATTATTTTAAGACTGCTAAAAAACAAATATATTTATTTATAAAATAAATATTTCTGAAGGAAATATTAAAATAAGTATGTAAATATTTGAATGAATTTGAAAATGAAGAAAAATTTTCTTTGGGGATATTTTCCCAATATTTTTTTCTGAGTAACCATTTCCAATTATTAGCAATGTTCCAGCTCTTCAAATAAAAACCCATTAATCCTTTTGAAGGAGACACTTTTTTTTTTTCAGGTTTCCAAAGAAATACTTGAATTAAAATCCTATCTGGAACAAACCAATGATTAATAATTATATATTTCTTTTAAAAGTAAAGTAACTAAATACGACATGACACTAATACAGTAATAATTTTTATTTTCCCAAGGATAATGTGATACCTTTGGACTTAAAATTAACAAAGTTAAAGTAAAGTAAAAATAAGTTTATATATAGTTTGACACAAAAGATACAAAAGTAATCAGTAAATGAAAAAAGACATGATTTTTTTTCCTATTTTTTTTTAACACTGCCTTCTGTTAAGACACATATATTTTAGGTCTCTAAGTCAGAGTACTAATGTTATGTAATAGAATCAAAGATTTTTAACACCAGATGTTAGAAGTAACATATATAATGTTGCTTCTACTTTGTTCACACTTCTTTGAACTCTTCAGGCTTTTTAGCTCGTAACAATGATGTTAAAAAAAACTAACTAGGGGCAATTGCAATACATTCTCTTCAAGTTGTGCATGCATCAATGAAAAAATAATTTTAAGAAAGACTCTTCTAGTGCTTTTTGCTTTCTAATATTTATTATAAACAGCTTTTGGCATATAGAATTGGCAATAGTAGGTATGTTTAACAAGGGCAACACAAGACCAAGAAATAATGTCCTAAAATGGGGGGTTTGTGTACTACTTATGTTTTATCTTTCTGATATTTTTTTTCTTTGTNGCAAAGAAGTGATAGAAGATTCAAATTCTCTGTCTCCATCTCCTGGCACACAAGAACTAAACAAAAAATGTGGGCTAGAATCCATGAAACTGAGGGATAAAAATTATGAGGAATTAAATTTCTGTTTCTTGACTTACTTGCAGATTATCTCCATTTCTATAATCATTTCAAGCTACTGTAATATAAAGAAACAGAAAGCAATGTCAACCTTATGCAGATAGGCTAAAATCACATTGACAATAACCCATAAGAGCTCTTCAACACCAGTTTTCCATCAGAATCAAAAAGGATTACACCTTTTAATGCACAAGTCAGCAATAAGTGAGGATTTGATAATTTAAAAAGAACATTATTTCATTTCCATTTGTTGATATGCCTAAAAATAGTAGTGTCTTTGCTCCAACTAGTTTATTTGAAATAATGTACTTTTTCACAATGCTTACTCTAAGAAAATTTATGTGATTACCATGTGATTTTGAAGACTTTGTATCAACCCCCCTCCTCCCCAGTATTATAGGTATTATTAGATATCTATATCTATCTATATCTATATCATCTATATCTATATCATATATAGATATACTTTTTAATATATTTATATATATTTATATATATATTTATATATATATATCTACATATGCTCTAAAGCACTGTTTATAATTTTTTTTATAAAGAGTAAAATAAAGTTTAGAGGTAATTACAACAGGTATGGGTGTCTTTTTTCACTAAAAATAAAGCTGATACTGTCTGATATTTAATATACTGATATAACTAACTCTTATATTAGTTAAGATAACAAGCAATGACCCCAGAGGTTTAATGTATTGCCAACAGGCTAATTATAAATTTTCAAATTTTTTTTCACATTTTATATCTCCAACCTTCTCCCAAGTACTCTCTACTAATCTTCATTGTTAGTTCTATTTCAGAACACAGTATAAAAAAATGAAAATAATAATGAATATATAATTTACTACATTAAAGACCGAAACATGATTATCATTATTATTATTATGCAGATTAACATTTACATTTGTATGTAGGTTACCAAAACAGGGGAATGAGAAAAAAGCTTTTGTTATAGATTTTTTTTATTTATAAAATATTCTTTTTGAAGAACAAAGAAAATGAAAATCAATTCTGTAAGAGACCTTTACCAATAAAATCGTGGAGTTTGTTGTCTTTGGAGAGTATTTAATAAAACAGAAAAAACCATGAAAATGTCACCTTATGACTTAGTTCTCCAGGATGTGTTTAACTCGTCTTATTTGATATTCTCCAGGGGGCTGAAAAGACTATCAACAAGCTTAGAATTAATATTTTACTCATATAGAAAGGAAGAATTATACTAGCATAGGTTTTACTACTGCCTATCTCAGTTCCAGCTTACACACAGAGTGATAAATAAGATTTATAGAGACAGACTCGCCAGTTTAATGAGTGCTTTGAGATACATGGTACTAGAGGAAGGCTTCTTTTAGAAACATGTACTACTGATATTGATTTAAGAAATAGAGATATATTTTAAAAATTATAAATAGGAGTAATAAAGCACTAAAGTTTTCCATAGACAGAAGTTCTGAGTTCACGTTTTCTTTATTATTTAGTCAGTATTGAAGTACTGAAGTCTAAGGCTCACCATATAATCAAATAGAAAATAAGTTTCCAAAGTCAAATTTCTATTTATCACAGATAAACACATTCACAGAAACACGTTATACAAGACTGTCACTATCAGACCACTAATCACAAAATATTTTCCACACTAACATTAATGAAAACTCTACACAGTCATTGAACAAAGTGTTATTGTGTGATAATAAGACACTGAGGAACACTGTAAATCTTCTCAATGAAAGCCTATTCACACCTACAGTAGGTGTATCATTATTCTCTAACACCTGGACACCTTCAGTGGGATTCTAAAATGCCTTTCCACTATATAAAATACAAGGAATTATTTTTAACTCATTAAAAATATTAGAGCATTTTCTTACTACCCACCTTAGAAACTTATTAAAAACTTTCTCTTTATTCATTTAATCACACTGAATATGCGAAATGTTTGCAGAATATAAATAAGTGTATGATTCTTTTAGCTTACCATTTTTACAGATTCATGAATTTTTGTTAATTATTTAGTGTTTTGCTGGCATTGCTTTTAACTTCCCATATGCCTCTACTAAAAAATAAAATATATCAATCAACAGTGCAAGGTTTGTGAACCAATGTAAAGAAAAAAAACATAGTAGCTGGATCTCAACTACGTTATTTCTCGCTCAAGAGATCAATGAGACTGAAATGAGTGTGAAGCACAGCTATTCCATGTAGTTTTCTATGAATATATATATGAACATAAATCTCTCCCATGAGTTGTGAACAAGAAAATAAATTTGGATGCTTGTTTAAAGTATAAATTGATTGTTTAGTATGTGACTTTCAAAGTTTTCACCTTAAAACTTGAAAATAGTTGTTACTGAGCTCTTCTGCCTCAGCAAGGAACATGTTTTGCTTGCAGAGCTGCACTAGGAAGTGTAAAATCCTTTTTTTCTTTTCATCCCTGATTCAGAGAACCCTGGGGCAAAAGAACATAAAGATCCTCTTTGGCTAATAGAAATTAATATATGTACCTAATATAGCTAGTATGTTTAATACACATATTTTTCTGCTGGGTCAGCCTCTGCTATATTTTTATGTACAATTTAATAGGAGATTTTTCATTTTATATTTCACCTAGTAAGCAAACTGGGGAGTCACCTCTCCAGCTTAATATCTCCAGAAATTTAGACTGGATTTACAAAATTTATCAGAAACAGACTTTGCTTCACCCTGTGTTTCACCTACACCTAGTTACAGCCTCATTTAGATGGTATAAGTGGATTTTAGATTTGAGCATCAAAGCATCAATTTGTACTGAGTCTGTCACTGAACATGCAACGTGACATACGCCACCTGTCACATGCAAGGATGAATTTAACATGGGGACACAACACAATTCCATCTGACAGGCAAGAAGTTTCACTTTGCTGCCCCATCCATATTAAATTTCGTACTGTAACTGAGCCTAGTCTTAATGTGCTGGGATAAGCATCTCCACCTCAGAAAGATACATTCCCTTTTTAGCCTGAGATCACGGAATAGATCCTTCTAGGAGCTCTGCTAAGACCCATGAGGGACAAGGAGGTGATTTGAGAGAGCCAACACAGCTTCACCATGGGCACCACCTGCCTGAACAACCCTGTGGCCTTCTGTGATAGAGTGACTACCTCAGTGGACTGGGTCAGAATAGTGCTACAGACATCATTTATCTAGACTTCATAGAGCCTTTGACACTGTCCCCCCACAACATCCTTCCCTCTGCATTGGAAAGAGACGGATTCAATGGGTGGACTGTTAAGTGGGCTAGGAATTGGTTGGATGGCCACATCCAGAGGGTAGTGGTCAATGGTTCAGAGTCCTGATGGACATCAGTGACAAGTGGTGTCCCTCAGGAGTCCGTATCTTCCATAATGATACAGAAAAAGGCATCAAGTGCACCCTCAGGAATTCTGCAAACACCAAGCTGAGTGTTGTGGTGACACGCCTGAAGGACAGGATGCTATCCAGAGGGACCTGGACAAGGGCGAGAAGTGGCCCATGGGAATGTGCTGATGTTTATCATGACCAAGTGCAAGGTGCTACACCTGGGTTGGGGCAACACCTAGTATCAATCCAGGCTGGGACATCAACAAATCCAGAGCAGCCTTACTGAGAAAGACTTGGGAGGGCTGGTGGGTGAGAGGCTGGATGTGAGCTGGCATCATGTGGGCCAGAAAGCCAATTGTGTCCTGGGCTGCATCAAAAGCTTTGTGGCCAGCAGGGCAAGGGAGGGAATTCTGTCCCACTACTCTACTCTGATGAGATCCCACCTGCAGTGCTGCATCCACCTTTGAGGTCCTCAGAAGAGAAAGGACACTGACGTCTTGGAGTTGTCCAGAGTTGACTAACAAGATGGTCAGGAGTGGCACCTTAAGTTTTAGCTTTCATGTTTTCCAGATTCTGTTCTGCATTAGTATACATCTCTGAACTTCATCTAAAGTGTTAGCAAGTTCTCCTCACAGTTCAGTTAGACAAAACAATCCTTTTCCAGACTGAGAACCAAGGACAGCATTGCAACTTTAGCCCAAAAAGTGTAAACAGCAAATTGAGGAGAGAAATCTGGAAGGATGGGACTTCATAACCTGAAGATGTAATTGGACAATTAACCCCAATATGTAAATGGACCAAAACTTATAAAAGTGTGGAAACTCATGACACACCATCCATCTTGGGTCCATCGTGGTTAGAGCCATGGCTGGGCTCTTGCACTGCCCAAGGTGTATCCTTCAAAGCCTTCTAATAAATACCTTCTTTATTCCTTTAACACTGTCTAGCCGCTGTTCCAGGTAGCCTCTCTAGGCATCAGGGGGATGGAACACCTCTCCTTTGAGGGGATTGTTCAGCCTGGAGAAGGGATTGCCTTTGGATGACTTAATTGCAGCCTTCTAGTACCTGAAGGGAGCCTACAAGAAAAGTGGAGATTTTTTATTAGGGCATGTAGTGACAGGAGAAACAAGAATGGCTTTAAATTGGAAAAAAGTAGCTTTAGATTAGATATTAGGAAGAATTTCTTTATTGTGAGGGTGGAGAGGTGCTGGAACAGTTTGCTGAGCAAAGTTGTGGAAGCCTCATCCCTGGCCATGTTTAAGACCAGGCAGGATTAGGCAACCTGATCTATCAGAAAGTCTCTCTCCCCACGGCAGGAGGGCTAGAACTAGATGATCTTTAAGGTCCTTTACAATCTAAACCTTTCTATGATTATGTGATGATTCTGTGATCATCACCATTAACAAGTCCATTTTTTAATTTGTGTTTTATATGAGCTGGTTCCTTCATCAATTTGATGACTGATGACTGAAAGATGGCATCAGTATTTATGTAGTTTCAAGGGGACTTAAATTCCTACAGACCTAGGTAGGAGCTGAGTAATGACTTCAATAAGATTATTGTTTCCCAAATTATGGGCATATATCTTTAAGGAGAAAAATAATGCCCTTGAGTATTTCAGGATTTGAACCTTAGCTATACCTAGGAAAGACAGATGCCACTAATGGGTCCATGAGCATCTTACATAGTATCTAGATAAAAGTAACATATTACCCAAGACTGAAGATAACATGCTGTAATTTTACTTCAATACACATAATTATCTGTTCAGTAAATCCAAAGATAATGTCTTTAAAGTAGTTTCTACATAAAAAGAAAATAACTTTAGTTATTTTATTTATGAATATGGGGTCATTTTTGATTAATTATAGTTTTGTCCTAATTCTTTGCCAAGACATTGAGTTTACAGGGATTCTTACTGTTTTTGTTTAAAAGGTGGCACTGCAATTCTTACTTCTCTGCTTTCATGATAGGCTCTGGACCCCCTGATTACAAGATGTCACTTTCAAAAGATGTGCAACAGACTTTCTAGCTAGAGCTTGTATGCAGGATCTGCAAAGCTGTCAGAACTGCACAAAACACACGGTACAAGGGCACTTATCTCAATAACAGAACACAAGAGAAAATGTTGGTCACATGACTGTATGAAAAATGTCTGTGATAGATTTTCCTTCATTTTGTTCTGATGGTAATAAGGATATGAAGGTTGTACAGCCAGGTGACTGCTTACTCATTGTATAATGCAGTTAATGAGCTGCCTTTCTGACATTAGTATAATCTGTCTGGCTCATGATGTACTATAGCACATGCATTATTTCACTGAATGATTTATGGGATCTCTATTATGTTGTAATGCACTTTCTCAGGTAATAGATGAGATGGATTATCTTGTGTTTCCTAGCATATTGTAGTTTTGTACATCAAAAAATGTAGTTTGCTTATAAGACATCATATTTCATTAACCAATGAGAACAATTTTGATGACAGGTGTCCCTTCATTAATTAAACATTTCATTTTCTTTGTCATACTCTTCTAAGTATCTCCAAAACTTTTCTATTATTTACAGTCTTTCTTGCTACTT
This sequence comes from Tychaedon coryphoeus, assembly GCA_013398595.1. Lineage (NCBI taxonomy): Eukaryota > Metazoa > Chordata > Aves > Passeriformes > Muscicapidae > Tychaedon > Tychaedon coryphoeus. The sequence continues at coordinate 220,453 of WBND01000694.1, forward strand.
AACTTCTATGCACATTTCTGTAGTACAGTATTTAAATATTAGCTCATAAGGATAACATGCTATCTTTTAAAAGGAAAAAGAATTAATAAATTGTTGGGTTTTTTTCATTTATTCATTCATTAATGAGCAATTTCTAGTCTATATCAACTTCCTAAGGAAAAAGGTCTTGTTCTTAAATTTTATATTGATGTGTCAGCATCTGTCAAGGAGATAGATCTCAAAATTGTTAAATTTCTTCAACTTTTTTGAGTATTTTATCTGGTGCTGGTTGAGGGGAAAGACATCACAAGTAATCTTATGGTAACTGAGTCCCTCTTTTTCTCTGTTGAATATATGACTTGTTAATTAGCATTATCTCAGATAGACAAATTGCACAATCTTTTTGTTAAGTAAATGCAGTGGAAGACGGAGAGAAAGAATTGTGGAATTGAAGGGAGAAGAAGCCAAAGCAAGGGAGGGCAAGTGTCAACACAAGGAAAAGAAAGTGTTTAGGTAGTAGGGGCTTTTAGGAACATGAAACAGACTTCAAGTTATCACAGTGGGTGAGTGTGACAGCTGGGGAGACAGGGCTTTGAGATACAACTGGTGCTCACATGCTGTGTATATACATAGAACCATAGAATCATAGAATCATAGAATTATAGAATCATAGAACCAGAATGGCTTGAATTGGAAGGGACCTTAAAGATCACCCAGTTCCAAACCCCTGCCAGAGGCAGGGATGCCACCCACTAGATCATGTTGCTCAAAGCCCCATCCAGGCTGTCCTTGAACTCTTCCAAAGATAGAATGTCTACAGCTTTTCTGGGCAACCTGTTTCTGTTCCTCATCTTGACCACAGTAAAGAATTTCTTCCTAACATGTAATAAGTAAGTAAATAGTATATAAATAGTAAATAATAGTAATGTGTTCTCATCTCTAAAGCTGTGGGTTTGGTGGTTTTAAACACAAAATTATAAGTGGAATGCAGAAACAATAAAGAGAGGTCTTAGAACAAGTCAGCTGTCAGTGTTCTGCTGGCTGTGGTTCCCCATTTCAGGCATGCACTCCAGTCCAGAGACTCAGAGCATGATCTGAGTCCAGTCATTGGTGCAAACTCTTGCAGAAATCCCACAACGCGCCTTCATGCTACCAGCACCTTGCTTGTTTTTTGGTTTTTCTTTCTGCCCAGCATCAGACATTTCTCTGAATTACCCATACTCCTCTGGTTTTAGCTTTTGACTTCCTTTTGATGCTTCCACTTAACATAATGGAAAAAATTCATTTTGACCAGTTGTTTTGATGAACCACCACACTCAGTCCTTGCAATATAAACTAAAATGTTGTTGAATTGTGATATTTTCTAGCCCTGCTGCTTCTGGTTTTCCATTCTTTTGCAATGCATATTACTGTTCACAGCAAGCTGATAGGTAATATTTCAAATAATTATAAAATTTTCATAATACAGAGGCAAAAGGAGGGTCTTTTGGGGTGCACTATCAATTTAAACTTACAGAAACCAAATCTTTTGCCTATCTATACTTAATAGCAGAAGTTTAAAGTAGATTAAGTGGAACATATTAAAATGATTGGTAAGTTATTTAAACTATGTGTGAAAAATGAATTAAATATTTTTATACCAAACATAAGACCAAAAAAGCTAATCTAGTAAAAATGTCTCTGACCATGGTAAGGTAATGAAGGACCAGATGAATTTTAAAGATCTCTTCCAACCCAAACCATTCAATGATTTAATGGCTCTGTGAATCTATTAATCATAAGTCAATATCTAAGTCATGATTTTTCATGTAAACGGACTGATGGCTAAACAAACATAATCAGCATTCATTCTGAGACACAAAAAAATACACCTGGAAAATGTTTGGTTAATGGTTGGACTCAATGATTTTGCAACCTTAAGACTTTGGTGATTCTGTTAGGCTAGAAATATATTTGGTAAACAGAATGGATGAAAAATAGATAGCTGTACCTCAAGTTCTCTCATGTTTTTTCCGTGATTTAACAAAACAAAAAAATCACTTCTAGAATTTCCTACTAAGAGGCTTTGGAAATGGCAAAAAATATCTGGGTTTATATTTTTAATCTTGTTCTGCTGCTTAGACACTTTTTTAAAATTAGAAATTTCCAGACCTTTTACCATATAGTGAAAATGCACAGTATCCTCAAATGTCATGACTTCACATATGGGGACTACATAAATTTTAAAAATTTTACAATAAATATTTCATTCACTTATTCATAGAGAAATTCACTTCTAAAGGAAATGTAGTCCAATTTTATACAATAATATACATACTTTCAAATTTAACTATTCCTTCTCTTTGATAAGACTTAAATTTTCAATATGATGATAGAATAATTTGATTTCCACAACAGTTTCAATTTATTTTATCTCAGAAAAGTAGGAAAAAAACAATCCAGTAAATTCACCACTGATATATGTAAATTACATATTTGCCATTAGCAAAGAAAGACCCAACATTTGCTCACATTTTTTTCTCTTGCAAATTGAAAATTATAATAATAACTACAGTTTATCCAAAATACCACGTATGTCAAGAAATGAGACGCCATTTAATTATAACAGATTTTATTGCATATTTACAGACTGTGAAATCTTTTGAATCCTTGTCTCAAAACAATAAGACACAATTATATCCATTATCCATTTAGACAGCTAGTAAATCCAACCTTCCCCTTAGTTTTCTCAGTACAATAGACAGAAAATAAGTTTAATAGTATTTCCAGAGGTTAACATACTCAGCCCTTCGTGAACAAAGTTATAAAGTGAATGAGTTCCAGAATAAAGAACACTCACAGAGAATTGCTCTTTCACTTTACTTCTTTTAGAAAAACCTTTCATTTGGGGAGAAGCAAGTGGGAACGATTTTGCTGCAAAGAAAGAGAAGTCCAAGTTAGACTTCAGAAGCAACTTACTATCTGATTTGACCTAAGAAATTTTATTTTTAGATCTTAAACTTCTGGGAGCAGGTACTAACTTCTGTTACACATTTTCAAAATAAAAAGAGAAGAGGTCTTATGCTTTAATGGAGACAACTGAGGGCTGAAACTCCTAGGTGAAGTAAAGTCTTCCATTCTCCCACAAAAAGCTACCCCTCTCCTCAGCAGCATCTATTCATTTTCTATTGGTACATCTACGTGGGTCTTCTCCTCTGATAATGGCTTTTTTTGTATTAAACTCTGAGGAATGGCACTTTTTCTTTTCATAACTATATGATTTCCTCAGAGAAGTTTGATAGTTACCAGTGATTTGTTGTGGTTGCTTTTTTTGTTGTTCTGGGGTTTTCTTTAAAGTAAGTATTTTCTTTTAATTTCTTCTTCTTGATACATCTTTTTCCAGGAAAAACAAAGTGAGATAAAAAGAGAAAAAAATACATTTTTGAAATGGTTTTCTCCATTTTTTATCCTCTGTCTATAGGCAGAATGATTTTTCTGAAACATTTCTTGAAATTAACTATTTTGGAACTTAAAACGCAACTCTTTTATGAAAAAAAACTGCAGTTGGCAAGCTGAAATGTTAACATTATTTTACAGAAAAATGTGTAGGATTTTTTTTCTTATTCAGTAAAAAATCTGAGAAATTTTAAACTTGGTATCTATTTGATTGCATTTTCTAATCAAATTTTTATTGGTCTAGCAATTGGTAGGCTATTTTTCCATATGATGATGGATGGTTTATTATCTTTGGTAAATGACTGTCTCTAATATTACCATTAAAGAAAAAAACCCATAATTGTATTAACAGTCAAAATTAGAATGACTGGATTTTCAAAAAGCAATTGACAAGTATCAAGTTAATGATAAAGGGCAATATGTTACCATGATATTGAGTCAAAAAAAGTTATAATGAAAATAATATTTTAGTCATTAAAAGAAAAAAATAAGAATTAACTGAGTTTCATTAGATACCATCCACATCCAGAAGACTCATACCTAAATAATAGATTACTATTTTGTTGCAGAAGACGCTTTTTGACTCAGTCTTGTGGACATAGTTCTAGGGAGAATTTCTTTGCCTTTAAAAAGATGATTAACATGATTCAGATTCAAAATGGGCTTTCAGATATTCAAAAGGACTTCATTTCTAAAATTCCAATTCCTATACACTATGTAGTGGACATTTCATATATGAGTTTTCTGTGCTTTCTAGAAATAATTTTTTTATTTCTTAGTGGAATCTCTAGGTTCTGATTGACAGCTAGAAGGCAGAATATTTAACTAAAAGCAAAGGTTCTCCTCTTAGGATGTTACTTTGGCATTATTGGAAGACTAATTTTTCTTCTTCTATGCTATGTGTAGATGATTTATTATATTTGCAATATATATAGCATTAACACTTAGCCAGAGTAACAAATCCACAGTTAACTTGTCGTCTGTACCTTCAGTGGATTGAGTGTTCTTCTTTGAACATTTCCTGAAACTACATGACAGACCTAATGCATAGGATTGAAGCTTTAAAATCCACTGAAAATTCACTGGCCTGCTCCGGTCAATCGAAATATCATTAGGAAAAGGGACAGAAATGGCACCTTCTACAGGAAATTTCATGTGCAGTGTCTTCCAGTGTCACAGCTAAAGGAAAGCTGCAACTACTGCAGTCAAGACTGAATGCATGTGCACAAATCAGGAGCAGTAGGAAATGGCAAACTCAAAAACTGAATTGCTTAAAACCCTGAAGATTAAATAGAACATGAAGTGATCTTTTTTCTTATGTTTTTATATTCATTTTTATCTTATATTCTTCGTCTTACTGCGAATCCTACATATAGACATTCACTTCTTGCCTGGACTTCAGCCAATGCAATTATTCTGCCTTGGTATTCATCTGCATTCTGCTGTAATTGTCTTCACTCTTCTTTAGTCCAGAAGAAGAGTCAGACTAGCCAGATCAATCAGGTCATTGAATACATTGAACTTTGAACTGACACTGACAGTATTCTGTGGAAACTGCTGAAATATAAAACATCTCATTGTGTCCCAGATCTTTAAAAGTTTGAAGTTCTGATTCTCAAAAGCATTAACAGTCACTTTTAGATTAGTGAAACATTTTGTATCATTAATGCTCTCTGAAGTACCAGACTTTAGAGATGTACTTAGAGGGATCAATTTTTCACACTCAGAAACTTTTTCGGTTTTATATCCATTACTTAGGCAATGATACTGAGAATGACATTTCTTATTTTTCGAATGACAGAAAAGTAAGGGACCAGTAAACAAGGGTAAGACGCATTTTTAAGGAGTTGGAGGAAAAGAGAGGTGTTCTTTCAATGCTCAAAACTATGGAATAATGAATCACAAGACTGCAAAACAAATTGAAGTGGGAGTGAATGCTAGATGGAAACATACTGCAGCATCTGACCTTGAGAAAATTTGTGTGCAGTGGCGGAGAAATCCCTAAAATCTTCGTCTCAGCTTGTCACTGCACCAAGTAAGACACAAGAGACACTAAATTGCATTGATCAAGAAACACAAAATAGACCACAAAAAGAAGAGGTAGTGATGCACGAGGCTCTGACTACATCCCAGAGAAGAATTTTTGTGCTGATCATAAGTACTACTTTTTCTTTTAATAAGAGTTGTCTGATTTTTAATTCTAATTTTAGAAGACTATAATGAAAATCAGATAAAGTTGATAGAAATATGAGTAAATTTTGGCCATGAATATAACTTGAAAATAGTGTGCTAAAAAAGAGACCAAGCTAAAATAATGTCTGGAATAACTGAAGGAACATGTTATTTCTTTTGGTCATACAGTACCTTGTAAGTGATTTCAATTTTCAGAAAGAAGAAAAAAAAAATGTTAAAAGATGAGAGGGTATGAAGCACAATGAAGCTACATTGCTGGCAACAAAAATAATTAGAATTCTTCTGTAGAATGCCTATTCCAATTAAGATCTGTGGGTTAATATCTTTTTTAATAATGAAAATCTACTGTAAATATACCATCAAAGACCAACTCTTCTGGAAGTGGTTATCTGCCAAAATCAATGACTACTAAGCCTATTATTCCTACATTGTATATGTTTAAACTGATGAATTGTCTTTACAGTTTGAGTTTAGTACCTAACTTCACAGGGATGGAAATCATAATGGAGAGATTACTTAAATGTAAAATAAGATACAGTGAAGAAACTTTCTCTGAAGACCTGCTGTATTGGGTTTGCATGACAAAGTTTGGATACTGGGAGGGCTACAGGGGAAGCTTCTGTGAGGAGCTGCCAGAAACTTCCCTGTGTCTGATGCCAGCCAGCTCCAAGTTGGACAGGCTGCTGGCCAAGGCTGAGTCCATCAGTTACATGTCTGCTGTTTTATATATCTCAATATTCATTTGTTGCCAGAAATTCGGAGTGTGTTTCCCTTCTGGCTGAGGTATTTGGCCTACTCTCTTCAGCAAAACCCTATGTGAAAGTTTATTTTCTTAAATGTGTTTTCTCAGTTGTGAATAAAATTATGCACTGTGCCGGCTTTGTATATGTATAACTGTGAAGAGTTTAGTCTTGCAATTGGCATGAAAATAGCCATTTAAAATGATTGTTTCTATCTCTTTTATTTTAATATCCCAATAGCATGTGCAAAGCATTATTGGGATGGGCCTGCTTCTAACAGCAAAACATCATATTCCTTACTATAAAGGGCTTATCAACAAAAAGGGAAGGGTAACAAAAAGGAACAATTTTATAACTAAAACAGTGATCTATTAGTACTTCTGCTCAATCACACAGAAGAACTAAAACTTCAAACTATCAGGGGATCACTTGTGCATAGTTGCTCTTTTCATATTTCATATGAAATGACAATTTAATAAAAGTCATCGTTAAATAATCAAGTCCTATTTTTAAACAAAATTCTTTATTATATTCTTTATTATATTCTTTATTATATTCAAGTGCCAAAAATTAGGAAAGCAAAACCCAATTGACCAAAAAAAAACCCCCAAAGCATAAAGGAAAACCAGTCAACCTCTCTTCCATCCCTCAATAGAAAACCAAATTGCAAACTGAAAATGAAACACCTGAAACTTTTAGAGGAAAGCAGCTTTTAGAAATGGATAGCAGATTATTTAGAAATTAACTGTCTCTTGTCTCTGAATAAATAATCCAATCCCAAACTATTTCAGAAAATGTTTTTTCTAAATTATCAAATGTGAGTATTCTGCTTATTTTTCACATGCACACACACAGACATGCACAGTGTTAACTGGGGCAATAATGTTTAAATCAAAAGTGAAATAATATGGATCTATCTTTAGAAGTCTTGCCTTAGTGATATTGTGATAAATATTTTGCTCTTTTGGCAGTTTTTCCATGTCATTTGCTTTGGGTATATGGAAAAATATTTTCTGCTCCATAAACATTAACTTCTTTATTGTTCAAGTAAAAGGCAATCCATATCATAGAAAGATGTTTTACAGTCTAGTAATAATGCACATTGTTTGCATTCAGGACTTAGAGAATTCTTGTGCAGCCCAAAAAATACTTCGGAAAAAACCAAAGGCTTTGAGGGAACATCTTCTATTGTGTTTCAAGGGATAAAGAAAATGGTGGAGTGAAAAAATTTAGAAGAGCGATCAAATCAATAACCAGAAATTAAGAGCTGTGATAAAAGTGGAATGCTTTGTAATCTTTTAGGCTTTGCTGACCCCTCACCTTGGATCTTTGTGCACCTGAGTAGCCTCATGTTGCAATCCTGCTTTGCTGTGCTGCATGCATTCTATTTCGGATTTGAGAGACCTGACTCGTGATCCACATCACAGTGCAGTGACTTTAGGTCTGACTTGCTACAGCACCGTGACTTCTTGCTGTCATGCAGCTTCAGCTACAGACAGCAGAGTTCCTTCTGGTTCTCATCAATGTAATAGCTGATTCACCTCACAGCTTTGCTAGCACTGTGTGAGGCCTTTGCTTGCAGAGCTCAGTGTAATACATTGCCTGCCATGGGTTTGTGTGCGAGTGTTTGTGTGTGGTGTTCTGTCAAGTTACACAAAGTCTCAAATATCTGCAAGGTATTGAAGTACTTAATAGGGATTTAGAGTGTTTCTTTAGAAAATAAACTGAAGAAAGTATTGTCATAGCAATATCCAAAGGAACAAGTAAGAAGAGTTAGAAACAATTGAGTATATAAATATAAAATAATTGTGCGAAGTACACATAACAAGAGCCTATATTATAGCAACAAATAGAACCTACACAGAATGACCATTCTCTGTCACTGAGGTCAAAAAGATATGGAAGAGTCCATGTGTATGCTACTAAATTGTCCTGTCATCTGCATGAAAGCTGTATCCAAAATGCATATTAAGAGTAGTCTCTGAGGTATGCTACCTTGACTGTGCCTTGTAATTTTCTGTGTGAGTCATCATCAAAATTAGGTGATCCAAAGAATATAAGAAGATGGGTGATTGGTTCCAGTGTTTTTGGAAATTCCAAGGAATTTCTGATTAATTGCAATAAACTGTTGCATAGCTATACACAACATATCGAAACAAAATTATTATTTACCGTCAAGGTGTTCTGACTCTTTTATTAGCTATGTTTACTTCATATGAAAGAAAAACTCAACTAATAGCATAGTTAAAAAGTTTTTTTACCAGCATCAGAGAGAAATATTAAATTGAAAATACAAAACACAGTGCAGGGGAATTTTGCATTCTATTGCAGTATTTAGCATACTGTACTTTTCAGATACTGTAATAATTACCTCTTTCCTACATATACAGGAAAACAGTCCCATATCTTTTCTGCAGAACATATAGTACAGGAAATAAGGATCTATCATAATAGTCCAACTACGACTGAATTAATAATTTCACTAAGCTAACCTATCTATGCAAGTCCTTATGCTGTGTCCTGCTCATACATCTGTGTCATTTCTCTTGTATCATTTCGCCCGTATAGAAAGAATGGTTTTAAATCACCATTTTTATAGAGATAACATCTCCTAGGACATCTCATCTTACACAAATAGCTCCAGCACATATGAAACACTGACCTATAGTGTCATCTTTTCGTTTGCAATTTAACAGCAATTTCAGACTGTATCCCACTGCTGCAAAAGCCTTCCTTTGAAAATCCCTCTGACTCATGGTTATCCTGCTATCAGAATGCAACTACTGCTTCAACTGGCACAGACTTACTGAGCTACTTTTGACCTAGAACTGATACTGTCACAACTATGGGAAAAGCTTCACAAAGCAGAAGAAATAAATCATTTTTCTCTTTGTCATTGGTCTGAGGCTGATTTTGAGTAGCTTAAAACAGACGGAAAAACAGTCTGCATAAAATTCAGTATTATCTGAGCTTTTTTGAAAATTTTCTCAATATTGCAGCCAGAGGTCCTTGATGAAAGTGGAAGCCAGCGTCTAAAAGTCTTGTTCCTTTTTTTTTGTCAGTAGTTCATGGAAATTATTAATACTATTCCCAACCAAGAAAAAAAAATTAAAATTTTTTTGACATAAGCTACCCTTTTGGTTGTTGCATGGTATATATTCTAAAGTGAACTTAAATCCCGTTGTCTTGATTTCTTCTTTTTGCAGAGACTCATCTGAACTTTTACATATCCTAGTATCTTGTCAACTCTTTTGTTTACTGAATTAGTCAAGAAGAATAAGATTCTTCTTTTGCAGTCTCACAGTTTGTAGACATTTTACTTCTTTACATACCCTTTAAAATATCTCAAAAATAAAGTTAAGGCTTGGTCTATATTTTCAGAATGCCATTCATTTTGTTTTTGAGCTTGTAAGCTGATGGAGATAAAACTGTGTATCACAAACTGGTTGAATCAACTACAGTCTCTGAGTAAAGCAGCATTAATCCTTTTGAAATTGTATACTTTTAATATCTTTATAATTTTTTTTGACATAAAAATCTCAGTTTCTGTTAAAATATTAATAAATATTACCTAAGATTTATGCTTCAGAGTAAATGTTGTTATATTGGAGGACTCTTTTTTTTAGAAAAAAAGAACAAAATACTTCTGAATATTGAATGCCAGATGAATCCTAAATCACTAGCAATGATATCACTTCATGTGATAAAAGCGCATCTGAAAAAAGTGTTAGCAAAAAAAATTTTGGACAAAAATAAGAAAGAAGGACTATAAATAATAAGTGACTTAGAAAGCAGGCAAAAAATACGAAATCAGGAAGGTCTCATTTGACTTGTGAATGTAAATTTAACATTGTCTATCAGGAATAACATCAATAAGATCAGAAGAACTGCACAAGTGTGAATTACAGATCCCCACAAAATGAGTTTCTACCTTAGCAAGTATGTAAATTAAACAGTTCAGATATGTTGAGCAAAAAAATATCTGAATGTGATAAGAAAGATGACTCCCAGCTACCAATTAAGGGAGAAATAGGCAGACAGAGTTGTAATGAAAAAAAAACATTCAAAATGCATGAAGACATTAAATAACCTTTAGAAGCATGTGATGCATTCTAGCAAAATATATTTGCAGAATGGGAAGATTCAGATAACAGCAATAAAAAGTCAACATTTGTGAATAACCTCCAAAGTATTTCAAAGTTAGACAGAACTTAAAACTCCCATAGAAAACTTCAGATATATTGGCTTTTATCCTGTAGTTGAAAATTATGCTGATACTGGAGAAATTTTTTTCTACCCTTTTCCTTTCTTTCCCTTTTCCTTTATCTTGCTTTTCTTTATTTCCAATCTACTTTTCCTTCTATTTTCTCTCCCTAATTTTAAAAGAAATTATCATCAAAACAAGGCGTTCCTCAATATGTAGAAATGAATACCATTCTGCTTGATCTAAAGTATCTTGGTTAATGTGAGATATTCATCAATTGAATGAAGTATTTAACTATGCATTTTAAGCTCTGTCTTTAATTCTGCTACTAATTAGTGCTAATTTAATGACCTCACAGCAAACACCCTCATTAATGCAGGATCGGCTGCTCTTGAGCTCCTTATCTTGCTTATTACTTTTTACATAACACTTATATGCATAGAGCAAGAGTTGTATTCAACTAATGGGAACACATTTACATGCCAAGATATAGATACACATTGAACTAGAAGACTTCGAGTGCAGTATAACTGGGAATAATTTTATCATTTGTAAATTTCTTCCGAGTTAGGACTTCATCTCATGCTTTCCAAACAAAAAAAAAAAAAAGGTGCTTTGTGGGTTTCCATATTTTTTTAAATTATTTCTCTTTTTACACACACCTAAGTATTTGAAGCAGACTCATAAGCTTTTTTTTTTTTTCCCTACTCACTCTCTGGGGAAGCCTTACAAGTCATATGTTCGACTTTATCATCCCTTCATCTCTTACTCTTTCACACATCCATGTCACTATCTCCTATAATTATAACAGATATTTAACAAATACCAATGTAATATGTATTTCTAAGGAGTCCTGCAAACAGAACTGTAATCATATTGCTCATATTTATGTTCTGGCTGAACATAAATGCTGGTGGATAGTTAGCTAAAAGTAAACAGCTGTCAACATAACAACTATGTCAAATGATAAGACTATCAACATGTAAGCTGGAAGAAGTTTTATTATCCTGGCACTGTAAGCTTAATACTTCCTGTGATAGGCCATCATTACAGACTTTTAGTGGTGATTTGAGCTTTTGGACAGAAATATTGAGGAAGGTCTGTCAATCTCAGATAATATTTGGGACTCACTTTTTTTCTAGTGCCCCCTTTGACCCTGTCTCCATCATCAGACAAGTAAATATGCATTTGTAGGAACAGAACTAGAGTGGGGGGATTTACTCTAGTATGTGAAATCTTTGCAGAATTACAAAGGAAGATTGACACAAAATAAGTTTTCTTCATGCTAAGTCTGATGCAGATGCTCTGAAAATCTTAGGTTTATTGGAAATGCCTGTGAGAACAAAACAGAGATGTACAATTCTGATAGGAGGAAGCAAACCTAATAATCTTTATTTTGGCACTGCCTGCCAAATTAGAGAAAGCATCATTCAAGTAAGGTTTTTGAAAAGAACAGAAAAGTATTTTTTTCAACTAACCTGAAAGCTTTGTACAAAAAAAAGAACTTGATTCAGAATAAATGTAAAGAAGAAAAAATAAGGCTAGACAGTTACAGTATAACTCTCTGGAAAAGAACATTCAGAGTTTGGGGAGAGATAGAATCATGCTGGAAACACTGACAGTTCCTAGAGAAAGCAAAGGCAACAAGGGCAAATCACAAAGAAGCAGCAGCAGTGTGAGGTAAGAAAAGGTCAGAAGTTCTGACATTCGCCCTTAAATGAGCATACCTGGAAGGAAGTTTCCTTTGATGTTAAAACAGATTGATTAGAGTTTGTCAGAATGTATGCAACAAAGCATTCAAGACCCAATGATGTTTTATAAGAAGGACTTTTGAGGTCAGCCATGACAATACTACCTCTTTGTGCTATATATCTGACTGAAGAAATGCAGAAATTGCTTTAAGCATGGGCAGGCACTCTGGCTGACTTAAAAGAAAGAACAGAGGGAATACATGGGAAAGACCCTTAGGATTTATCGTATTAATATTCCTAATAATATAATTTATATAAATAAGTGCTTAATAAAGTAATTCAAAACTATTGCATGTTTTTCATATAAATACTTTGATAAAATTAGACATTGATATTTTCTATTTTTTTCAGAAAATATGTCTCTAGCCATTCTTGAACCCAATAATAATCAAACTTTTTTTCAGCTTAAAATTTTTTTGACAAAACTCACTGCGTATCAACTCTAATATTATTCCTGCGTCTTAATCTGAAAAAAAAATTAAAAACCTGAGACACAGTTGCTGTAATTTTTACTTTACATGCTTCTATGGGCAGCCTGTCTATTCCCACGTTACCAGCACAGCAGCCTTGTGGATGAAAAGCAGAGAGGATTACAATGCTCTTTTAGAATAGCAGAGACATAGTCTTGATTCTGATTTAAAAAAACAGAAAATTCAGCCCTCAGTGGTATGCTCCATTTTTTTTTCTAAGATCGTAAGTCCTTGACTCGTATTACACTTTTAAGTCCATATCTGCTACCTAGCATAGACTTTGCCAGCATTCATGATGTTGAAATGCAGGCAGGTAACGAAGCCATAGACTTGGCTGTACTTTCATAAGAAGCAGGTTTCATTTTATTTAAGCAGAGCCAGTTAAGTGAAGCATGAGCTATACTGTTGCTGAGCCCATCCCGTTGGGATTCAGAAGATAACTACTTCAAGAGCAGTCTGTGCTTCTCCCTGCATAAGAATGAAGCACTGCCAGAGCACAGCAAAAGCTTTACCCCAACACCTATCACACAGGAAGACTTCATGAAATACATCTTGATGGAAAACGAGTATATTTTTAGCTACATTAATTGAGGAAAGAATATCCTAATAAATTTTTGGCTAATAATCAAAATATAGTGGTACAATATTATATAAAATATATCTGTGTTTGTTATAACTGAGGATGTTCATTTAATGACTCATAATTTATGTGCTGATAGTATTATCTTTTTTACTTGCTGTGTCAGAGGCTGAACTGCTATTTATTTCCCTTGCTGTTCAATATGGAGAATAAAGAAATACCTTAAGAACAAAGAGTGCTACTGATGGTGATATTTAAATAACACCAAAGGTGAATAGTGTGAATCTGCAAATGTTACAACATTCTTTCTAGATGAAGTAATGCTGGTTTTGTCATTTGAAAAGCAAAATATAGTTTCTAGGACTTCTCCTTGTATTAAAACTCAGAAAGTCAGCCTTTGGTTTTTGCTTCAAAAACCCCACAAACTGTTTGTTTTGTTTGTGTGACAAAAGTTTTGGTGCTTTTTATTTGACTGTTTCTAGGTGCATTTTAGTAGCTATCCACAACCACAGCTGTCCTTTGGTGTAATTAAACACATTCTCCTTAGATTAAGTGGTCAAATAAACAACCACTGTGATTATAATCTGAGTGGTCTGTATTTAAAAATAATTATCGTGATCTCTATCTTTATCATTATTTCTGCATGAACTTGCATCTTTTTATCAGAGCACAAAATATTGACAACTGTTTGCACCCTCACAAATTGTGCTATATGTTATGACTTGTTATACTTGAATGATACTTTGTAACCAAAACATATTTTAAAATTATAATCTGTATTTTGTAATGCTTATTGGCATATTTATTAACTGTATTATTTAAAAACCACCAAAAGTTGCATAGATTAAGCATATTTTAGTCTTCCTGTTCTAGAGCCAAGATTAAGGTCTTACAAAAAATTCAAATGTTTGTAGAACAACAACAAAAGGATATCCATCATATCATACACTCAAAAGAAAAGTAAATTGCAATGAGGTGTGAATAGTTGCATTGTGTATCTGGACAACAGCTGAAGTTTGTCAGGTAATGACTATATTTTCAGGGAATGTTGCATATAGGCTCCTAAACACCAAGACAAACCCAAACCATTTTTTCAAGGAATGCATTTATGAGATTAATAAACGATACCTTTCCACTTAATTTCCCCACATAGAAGTAGACAAGGTTAATAAGGAATAGGGGCATGATATCTGCATTAACTGATAAATAGCAACACTTTGGTTAAGATTCTTTGTATCTATTTGTTTGAGTTCTTAAAGGTAAAAGACACTAACAAGAAAAAATATCTCTCATTAAAAAAGTAGTTTGCAAACATCTGACTGAGGCATTGCTATAGGCAACACCTACAGGGCTTTGGGAAAGAGCTCTAGTTTTTTTATTTGAGAGAAGAGGCTACACTGGGAGCTGCTGAATCTGATAATTCAATAGCCATAAGGCTACCAGAGCACCATGTGTCAGCAACTGTCATGGCAATGGTAAGCTTGAACAGAATACCTGTAATTGTATCTATCTACGTGGTCAGACATACAGGTGAACACTGACAGCAAACAGATCACTCACAAAACATAAAAACTACTGATGGTCTCATCCCATTCCTGCCTCTTTGCTGAGAATGAAAGCCCATTCATCAAAAAGATGTACAATGTGGTTCCCTGCAGAAGCTGGGCTCAGATTCTCAGTCTCTCTGGTTGATGGCTCCTGAGCATATCAGCCACCAAGGCCACAGCCCTTTCTTCTTGCTGCTGCTTGTACCCACATACAAGCCATGGACACACTCAGTAACTGGCCTTACACAGCTGGCTCACCCAGTAGTGCCCCTTAGATCTACAGAGGCTCCCAAAACACGTGTGCAAGTGTGTCTGGTAGCTGGCCCTATGATGGATGAACTTCCTCATGAGGGGAAGAGAAAGGGCAGGTACTAATCTTTTCACTCTCATAATCAGTGACAGGATCTGACAGAATGGCCTGAAGTTGTGTCAGGGGTTCTTCACCCCGAAAAAGGTTCTTCACCCAGAGGGTGGCTGGGCACTGTAACAGGCTTCCCAGGGAAGTGCTCACACCCTCAAGCCTGACAGAATTCAAGAAGCATTTGGACAATGCTCTCAGACACACAGCATGATTCTTGTGGCATCCTGTGCAGGGCCAGAAGTTGGACTCGATGATCATTTCAGCTCAGCATATTCTATGATTCTATGGTTTATTAATGTAAATTTTATCTCATGCATCTGTTCCATAAAAATTAATTCAAATAGTTATTTTACATTTAAAGAAAGCTAAGAACTAAGTTTATTGTGAGTTTCTATTTAATCAATTATTATATCATGTGTATCATTATTAGTTATTAGCTTATCATTTTACTATGACAATTAAAATATTATTTGACACACAGATAGATTTTCATTTGTCTTCTGATGTTGTCCTGTATTTATGCTGGAGCTGAATTTGATCCCATATTTGTAATCCATCTGAAGAACACAAGCTCCTACAAAGTCCACAAAAAGGTGCATTAACATCTGAGAGATGACAGAAACACAGGCGAGAAATGGAAGATTCACAAACCCTTGACAGATTTTCATCTAAGTAAGGCTCTTGGCAGGGTGAACTCTTGTCTGATTTGGAGAAGCAACAAATGACTTTGAAACTTAACCAGGGTCCAGACTGCTCAGTGAAGCATATATTATTCCTTCCTATTCTCTATAGTGGAAGAATTGCTGCTTGAATGGTTTCCTCAGATTAATCAGCAAATCTATCTTCTGCACTTTTCTAGTGGTAGAACAACCTACATTTAACTTAACTTTCATTTCTCCAAAATTTAGATGCAGCATTGATATTCATTATTACCATCATTACATAATGAATTAATATATTATCATTTGTGCTTACATCCACTTTCATCTTGATTTGAAACTTGAGATGTTTTTTAAAAGTAACCATGGACATGTTTTTACAGATAAACAAATTAATCTTGCACTTCAAAATAGGAACATTTGTGCAACAACAATATATTTTTAAAATATATTCTTGTGTCTTTGAATAAACTGTATCCCCTGGCAAAGAATGAATAATCTCAGGAAAAATAGATGTTTCACTAGGTCTAAAAAGAAAAGAAATCTCAGACATTAGTTTGCAACAGCAGCTTAGACAGCTGGCCATTTTACAACCGCAGTGACAAAAGTCTTAATTGACCATAAAGTCTTAAGAGCAATATTGTAGACTTTCACTGCATTTTTTCACTTTTCCTACCTCAGAGGTAAAAATGACACATGAAGGGAGAGGCCATCAGTATGATAGGAAATGATAATTTTAAGCTACAATTTTGCCGTAAAACTACAGATTGTTTGAGGGGTTCCTCCAATTATTATTATATTAAACAATTTAAGCCACTGGAATATGCTTTTATTCTATGGTGGGTTTTGGTTTGGTTTTTTGTGGGGGTGGGGTGGTTGTAGTTGGTTTTTTGGGGATTTTTGGGGGGTTGTTTTTTGGTTTTTAGGTTGGTTTTTTTT
The DNA here is from genome assembly GCA_013398595.1 of Tychaedon coryphoeus. NCBI lineage: Eukaryota > Metazoa > Chordata > Aves > Passeriformes > Muscicapidae > Tychaedon > Tychaedon coryphoeus. The sequence continues at coordinate 237,311 of WBND01000694.1, forward strand.
TTACTGGTTATGGACTGTTGCACAGCTCAGTTTCTTAGAACAGCTGCATTTATTGTGATATGCTCCCAGTCAAACACATCCCCAACTAATATACAGGATGGGAGGATGTATTTGAAGAGACATAAACCCTTTCTACATCTTACTCCCTATCCTCCTAGAGTCCTGTATCCTGCTAAAATACAAAGGAGCTAAAAAAGATGGATATTCCCAACACAAAATTCCTTCTCATGTTGCACACTTCATTAGATGGAAATTTTAAAATATGCTAGTCAAATTCTCCCAGTGCCTGTATGCCTTTCATACATAAAGGTACACAAATAGACTACTAAATGATAACTTGTCTTGCCAGCCCCATTTGTTTCCTTTCATTTTTATTATCCACTTAGCTTCTAAACCACATCATCATCTCATATATTCTACTTTTCCTACACAGAGGACTTAGAATGTTTTTGTCTGCATTATTTTAATTTGTTCAAATTTATTTCAATTATTTTCCAGATTCATTTGTTTGGTTTAAATTACCCATTTTTTATGTTTTCTAAAAAGTCCAAAAGAAAAATACAAAGACCATCCTTACCACTGTGACAGAAAGCCTAAAATGACAATTCAGCAGCCATCTAAGAGTTTGCAGATGGCTTCTTATTGCTAGCAGATAGTGCCTTCTGAATAATCTTTCTAGGTTCTGTACATAGGCCTTAGCTTATGGTACATCTATGACCACACACACCTATATTAAATGTTCCTGTAACGGTTTCAGTAATTTTTTGCTCTAGTACTGTTTCTAAAGAACATCTTTTCTTGTTGGAAATCATCATGCTCCAGTTGCCATCATTGGATCTTTCCATAATTCCTTCTGATATTCTAAAGATCCCTTTGTCTGAAACCTCTTCCTCAGTATAGCGAATGCACCGAGTGACAGAAACACGAATTATACCCCACACCCATTTTGTGTTTAGACTTATCAATACAAATAATTAATTTGTTAAATTAATATTAATAAAATTTTGATCTGCATAAACTATGGAGTGATTCCTGTCAATTAAAGAATATTAAAATATTATCCTAAATATGAAGATGGCGAGAATATTTGCATCACAAATATCTAGAATCTCTCACTCCTTTGTGAACAAAACAAAAAGTTAGAAAAAACAGTTTAATTAATTTCAATAAATTGGTTATTCAGTGAGTTTTTTCAACAGCTCTTTACTTCATAAAAAATAAAAGGTTATCCTTCCTATTTAATTCTTTAAAGTTTGTGCTATACTCTTCCTTATCTTTTTGTTTTGAATGCTAAATATGAACAATTCAAATAAAAGACACACACCTCCCACCTAGTATCCACATCTATCCCTTAAAATTACATCTTTTAAGAAAACAGTTAGTGATTAAGATAATAAAATTGGGGAATGAAAAAAGATGTGCTGAAAAAACCCATGTTAAATATTTCATGGTGACCTCTTCAGCACTGATTAAATGGAATAAGCTCTGAAATCCTTCGTGCATGGAAGTCCTTGGCCTGTTGCAGCAGGTCCAGAGAAGGGCCACAAAAGTTTTTCAGAGGGATGGACCACTTCTCCTATGAAGACAGACTGAGAGTGTTGGGATTGCTCAGCCTGGAGAAAAGAAAGCTCCAGGAAGACTGCTGCAACCTTGCAATACTTAAAGGGGAATTATAAGAAAGGTGGGGACATATTTTTTTTTTTTAGTAGAACCTGTAGAAATAGGGCAAGGGGTAGTGGTTTTTAATTAAAAGATGCTAGATTCAGACTAGGTATAAGAAAGAAATTTTTAATGATGAATGTGGAGAAGCATTGGAATGGCTTGCCAAGCAAGGTGGGGATTGCTTTACCCCTGAAAACACTCAAGATCAGCTTGGATGGGGCTCAGAGCAACCACATCAGGCCCAAGGTGTCCCTGCTCATTGCAGAGGGAGGTGAACTAGAAGACCTTCAAGGGTCCCTTCCAACCCAAACTGTTCTATGATTCTGTAATTCTATGAACATGACCAGGATCAAGCAGGTTTTGTTTAAGTTTTTAGTTTGTTTTTTCTTTATTTTTTAATCTGTTTTGGGTGACACCAGTCTATTTTACCTGAATTGTAAATGAATTGAAAAATTTTTTAAGAAAACCCTCATAGGCATTCTAGAGATTTTTTTTTTTTTTAAATTAAGATCTAGTACATAAAATGCACATTTAGCATACTTACCACCATATTTTACTGCTTCTCAAGCAGCATTGTCCGGACTGCCCTTCCTAAACTATAAAAAGCTCTGATCACTATGAGATATGCAGTAAAATTTTAGTGCTTCTACAACCAAATTCAAATGAAATTTGTTCTAATATGCAAACTGGTCAGTAGAATGAGTCTTTCTTACATTTTGCCTTTCCTTGAAAATGATGAAGTATTCAAAAAAGGATGACTAACAAAAATGTGTCTTGACTCTTGTGATTGTTATTATGCATATTAGATTACTACTTCAAGTTACAGTGAGGATATAATTGTGTTCTTTCCATATGGTTAGACTCATTAGAGCAGAATTTTAAAACAAGGAAATTAGGACAAATTTGCTTACTATGTGAAATATTTGAGACATATTCTGATGATAAATTCAAACTGAAAAAAATTGCATTAAGCTGAAGCCTTGGAGAGCACCTCTTGTCATGCAGGAAGACAAGAAGGTTTGTTACTCCCCAAGCAAATTATTTTTTGCCTTGAATCCTCATATTCTGTTGTTTATGATAATAAGTGATGGTCAGAGTACTGGAAAATGGCTCTAAGAAGATGCTGAAAGAACATCAAGAGATTAAAAAAAAAACACCCAACTTTCTCTTTTCTGTCCATGTATTGGCAACTAGGTACACCATTTACAGAGAAATTCAACATGCAGTGTCTTACTCATCACAGAATTTGACTGTATGAGGTTTACTTGCGTCCTGGTTTCAGTTAGGATAGAGAAAATATCTTCGCAGCAGCTGTTACAGTCAAGACATTTTTAATATTTATGAATATCTTCAATCCAGCATGAGATTATTTAAAATATTTTAAATAACATCTTCCAGTAATATACACTAGCTCAGCTTGTTATGGTTCTAAGATATGGTTCTAACATAAATCTAAATGTAGATTCATGGACCACTTACAGTAAGAGAAATAGATTTATCAGAAATAACTGAATACTTTATTTCCATAATTTATTATTGTAGTAATTAATAATAATTTAATATTATATATTAAATGTGATATTTAATACTTAACATTACTTAATTTAATATTATATATTTTCTTTTTATTATATTGACAATGTAGACCTATGTTAAGACATTCACCATTTGTGCAGTAGAGAAATCTGACAAAAGTAGCTATGTGTAAGAAGGGATCTATAATTTAAATGGAGAAAAAGCCCACACTTTCATATAAACAAATTTATTTTTCCTCTACAATGCACTGTTCCTTCTTCTGTGAATGGCATATCCTTTCCTGCTATTATACATGAACTGTATGACTTTTCCACTGCTTTGTGACTGTGTGATTGTCTTGAAACTAGATGTTAATGAGGCAAAATTAATTGCTGAGTCTTATAAAGAAATTCTTACATACAAAATATTTTCTAAACTCTACTAATCACTTCTTCTCACCATACACTTTTACACCTCCTTAGTTTATTTTTAAGAAAGAACTGTATCATCCACATTCTACTGAAAAGCAGCATTTGTGTTGTATAGTTATAATACCATAAAGAAATCCATACAATAACTCTGAACTGGCCTTAATATAATTCCTCTCAGAAAATACAGCTGCTGCAGGGTTATCAGCAGCGTACTCAAGAGTGCTGAGATCTTTCATTTTCACAGACAGTATTTATGAATTTTTTCTCTGGTCTACTTCCCCTTATGAAATCACATTCACCCATTTCTTTCTTATCCTGTAGCCTGGCACAGTAAAGTGGCTTCTAAGTTTAGCATTTAAGTATTTTTGTTGTATGCCTCCAACACAAACATTCGGTTGCAGAACCAAGCACTGAAGCTCAGTTCCATTCATAGTGCATGAGCTTAAAGGCCCAAACATAAGAGAAAATGCATATGAGGGTAAAGAAGTTCCAGGCATAGGAGATTTCTGATCCATAGCTGTTTTGCATCTTCAGGATTTGCTTTATGGTTTAGGACTCAGAACGGAGTTTGGCATAGACCCTTTTGCTCGATGGCTATGGGACGGCCTGATGCTATTTACAAACTAATATTAAGGCAAGAAAACAATTAGAAGGGCTGCTTAATAACTGGTTCTTTCCCATTTTAATATCTGATTGATTATTTTCTTCATACAGTTCTGGAAATAGGTCCACAGAGTAGGTGGACTTAGATGAAAATTTAAATCTAACTCCTGTGTCATGGTTTATATCATTAAGAGATGTGTGAGTTACCTTGAAGATACACAAGTCTCAGAGCAATTAGGTTTCCAAATGCTGAAATGTCCAGCTTCCTTTTTTTGGCCATATAAACAAAAATTAAATGCTGTAATACCAAATTAGGCAAGTATTTTTCTTATACCTGAGCCTGTTTGGAACTCACAAAATATACATTTACTGATTCATCTCAGCTGTGGTATTCAAGAAAATAATTTGGTTTAGATCATGATATCATGATCTTTAGCAATTAGGTATAGGTTTCACTTCAGGTGTAGATTTCCTTTCCGAGCATTTTTTTTTAAGTCCAACATTCAATAATATTATTATATGGAAAAATTGAAACAATAAAAAAAAAAAAGAATATCTTAACTAATTACAGACATTTGGTAAGAATTTGAAATTCTCCCATGTAATAGTTTTCAGGGAACTACTACCCATCAATGAATGACAGTACCAAGCTATTTAGTAGAGAAGCATTGACTAGCTTCTTGTTAACATTTATGAAATTTCATATATATTAGATATTTCCCCAGGTTCTTATTAGTTTTGTACTGAAATACGGGATTTCAAAACCACTTGAGTTCTCTTTCTTAAGTGAAGCACAGCAGCATGGGATTTTCTATATCATATTTTCAAAAGACTGTGGATCAACTTCTTGATTATACCTAAGTAATAAGTTACAAACATTTTTGCCTTATGTATTTTTCCAAATTTTTTAAACAGCTAACTTCCAATAACATAATATAAATTCAGTGCAAATGACTTCCTGAATAGTCCAGTAAAAATTTCTTTCAGTACAAGACCAGAGTTTCAAATCTGCTCCAATTTCATTTAAGAAATGAGTTCTCACTGATTTTGATAAAATTAAGAAGTGGCAACTCTTCACTTATGTGGGATGATTGCCTTTATTAATTTTAAAAAAATTCATATAGAACAAGTTCTTCAGTGCTTAATAATATCTTCCATTTTTGGAAGATGTCTAATAAAAAGAATCTTTACTGTAAAATAAGAAAAAGCAAACATCATCACATATCTCTGAACAATCAGAGAAAATTATTTTAGTAAAAAAAGAAGTTCTATTTTAGGAAGTAAAAAATGAGGATGAGTACATAAATGCATATTGAATGTTTTCTTCATTTGGATTTGCTGCACAATATATTTGTTAAAATATAAATATATATATATTTATATATATATTTGTTTAAAAACCTACAAAAAAGATTTAATTTATAATATTTTTCAAGCATTTATTGTAAATAAAGAACTTCAACCTGGACTTGATTATTTCCTTGTCTGATAAGATATAGTATATTGTCACCTTTGAGTATCTTTCACTGTAAATTTTCAGATTTTCTTGACTTTCATCTATGATACAGTTTAATCTCTTATCAGGCACTCAAGCTGTCTCCTTTCCTCTCTCCTTCCCTCTCCTCATTCCCTTGTTGCTCTTCAGCTTTAGATCAATCACAAACACTCTGATGATATCACCTTCCTTCTGTACCCTCTGATAAAAAATGTTTCTTTTATGTGCATTTCATTTTCTAATATAGTTCAGTGATGTTCTAATTTCTGTAACACATTCTTGCAGTTTAGCTTCATCTGCTTGATTTGATTGGAAACTATTAAACACATCAAGTGTTTCAGGGCTAGCTATTGAGAGATAGGATATTATCTGTTGAGTTTTACTACTATGTGGCACATACCTGCTTCAGACATGCAATAAACTGCTGTTTAAATCTCCATGTGTTTTTATACTACCGCAATGCTCTGACCTTTGAGCATTTTCATTACTTTACTTTTCCAGTCAGGATGTTTATAAAACAGTAGTCATTCTGCTAATGCCTTGTGACTGTTGAGAATATGTTTTATCAGCAGGATTGCAGTAATGGAATAAGATCCATCCTATTACACCTCTTCAGCCTTGTCTGCCTTGTAACCATGCTAACAGGCTTTGCTGATACATCGCTTTCTTCACTGATGTGAACAGACCTGGGAGAAGGTCCACTTACCAGGACTTACTGCACAGTTCCAGAAAATCACCTCCTAGCTGATCAAAGAGGAATAAAATCGAGGGTGAGTAAGTCAATTTATGTTGCAGTCGGACATTTAACCTTTTTATTCAGATCATCTACACCCTTGTTGTTATTTTCAGTTTTTAAAAAATGTGGGGATTCTTCAGTGTCAATTTAGGATCCAGCTAAGAGACAGAGTGAATCTATGCTTATTTAAATTCTAAGACAGACTTATGGATGATAACTTAGCCCATGATGACTGTATTTTTTTATGAGACTGCCTTTCTTTGAGGTAGAACCGTCTCCACTTTTGTCCAGACAAAAAAACTGTGATAAAGTGTTCGTTTACATCGTGGCTACTGGGACCTATACTTCCAGTCCTTCCTTATCCATAGATATGTAGAATTCCTCAAATTTCAGATGGCTTCTGGTTTTATCTCATGATGATCTAATTGTCTCATTACAAGCTGAGTTCATTCAGGATCTGATTCAGTATCAGTGTCCCACAGTCTGGGAGAGGATGTTTGGGAGGACTTTTGTTTCATATGGGATAGCTGACTGTAAATGTGGCCCTTTCTGCACAGGTAGTGACCCTGACTGCAGGAAGGGAGAGAGGTTCAGAAAATCATCTGCTTTTATACATTTTTAATACACACCCTACACAGCTATATACACTGCTTCTTCATTCACCAGTGAACATAGGCCCTTTATCTTTTCATCACACAATATTTAATTTCTCCTTTTTCCACCAAATTTAGTTTCTAACATGCTGATTCCAAGAAATAGTTATGTCCCAAGTCTTGGGGTCTGGAATGCTTAGAAGCTTTCCACAATAACCCCCTGCAGTGTTACAGGCTGGAGATGGTGTGGCTGGACAGTGCCCAGGCAGAAAGTGACCTGGGGGTGCTGGTACAGCTGACTGAACATGAGCCAGCAGTGTGCCCTGGTGGCCAAGAAGGCCAATGGCCCCTGGCCTGGATCAGGAATAGTCTGGCCAGCAGGAGCAGGGAGGTCATTCTTCCCCTGGACTCAGCACTGGTGAGGCCACACCTTGAGTGCTGTGTCCAGCTCTGGCCCCTCAGTTTGGGAAGGACGTTGAGTCCCTTGAGCACATCCAGAGGAGGCAACAAGGCTGGTGAGGAGCTTGGAACACAAACCCTGTGAGGAATGGCTGAGGGAGCTGGGGGTGTTTAGCCTGGAGAAAAGGAGACTCAGGGGTAACCTTATCACTCTCTATAACTTCCTGAAAGGTGGCTGTAGCCAGGAGGAAGTCGGCCTCTTCTCCCAGGCGACCACTGACAGAACAAGAGGACATAGTCTTAATCTGTGCCAGGAGATGTTTCGGTTAGACATCAGGAAAAAAATTTCTCACTGGAAGAGTGATTGGGGACTGGAATCATCTGTCCAGGAAGGTGGTGTAGTCCCATCCCTGGACATGTTTAAAAAAAGACTGGACATTGCACTCAGCGCTGTGGTTGAGTTGATGAGGAGGAGTTAAGTCATAGGTTGGATTTGATGATCTCAAAGGTCTTTTCCAACCTAGTTCATTCTGTGATTCTGTGAAAAGGACCTTTCTTATATCTATCTACCATTTAAAATAAACTGCAATTTTCACATGTGGATCTTTCTCATGACCTTTTCAGAGGTGTTTTCTTGATGCTATCCACATTATCTACACACTGCCATTTCTGGAGTTATAAAATTCTATAGACTTGAGGTGTCAAGGGATTCAAAAATTTCTACATATTTATGTCTCTCATTTTTAAAATAACCTCTCAAATTCCTAAAGTAAGTTATATTTCATAGAATCCTGGTGTGGTGTGGGCTAGAAGGTACCTTAAGGATCATATATTTCCAAGACCCCTGCCAAGGATAGGTACACCTTCCACTTGTTTAAAGTTTACTCCAACCTGTCCTTGAACACTTCCAGGGATGTTGCATCCACAATTTGTCTCAATAACCTGTTCTGCTGCCTCACCACTCACATAGTGAAGAAATTCATCCTAATACCTACTAGAAATCTAGTTGCTTCCAATGAAGTACTGGAAGGCCACTCTCAGGTTTCCCCAGCCTTTGTAGGAGGGATGCTCCAGCCATCTGACCGTCTCAGTGACATCCTCTGGACTAGCTCCAACAGGTCCACATATTTCTTCTCTTGGGGGCCTCAGGGCTGAACAACATGCTTGCAGTGGAGTGTCACCAGAGCAGAGCAGAGCAGAGCAGAGCAGAGCAGAGGGTCAGAATCACCTCTCTCACCCTGCTGGTCATGCTGCTTTGACTACATCACAGGATCCAGTTGGTTTTCCGGGCTCTGAGCACACACTTCCAGGATATGCTCTGTTTCTTGTCCACCAACACTCACTCCCTAGTCCTTCTCCTCTGGGCCACTCCCAATGCATTCTCCATCCAGCCTGTATTTGTGCCTGAGATTGTCCTGACCCAGGTGCAAGACCTGGCACCTGGCCTTGTTGGACTTCATGAGGTTCACACAGGTCTACTTCTCAAGGCTGTCATGGTCCCTCTGGATGACATTCCTTCCTTCCAGTGGTGTCATTTGCACCACACAGCTCAGTGTCATCAGCAAACCTGCTGAGGGTGCACTTGATTCCACTGTCCCTGTTGCTGACAAAGTTTTCCTACAAAAATATAAAAGAGATATTAATTACTTAAGCAGATCTATGTACACACTGTCCTCTTCCCCTTTCACTGCTACATATCACAACATTTTGGTAGAATTACAATGATGCTGCCTTCCACAATGTCTCAGCCTGGGAAGAAGGGTGTTTGAGCCTAATGCAGTGACTCATATAAAACCCTACTTTGGACAATGATGGGGGGTAATATCCTCCCATTATTCACTCCACTATAAAATATTAAAATAAATGTGAACAACAATGAAGAAACAACATATTATAGTTTGTTTTCTTTAGTTCTTAAATTCTTCAATAGTTACTGAGGTGAAAATCATTACTTGTCTATTCTATGTTGATGAAAATTATTAGACTTTATGGCAGCAGGAAGGATACTAGATCTTGTGAAGGTTATTTTGTAGGGTTCAGTTCCATAGTTCATGTAGTTTGAGCTTCTTTCCTCTTAAAACATTCATTTTATGGGGTTTTAAATGTTTTTTTGATTTTTTTTTATTATTAGGATTGTGTGGGATTTATTATCTGTTGGTTTGGAAAGTGAAATTCAGCAAGCAAGGTCACCATTCAAGCTAACTGCTCTTTGACCTTCACACTTCCTTTCTGCTATGATGTAATGCAGATATTTAATTTTTCTTTTGTGAAATATGTGAAACTTGAGTGAAAAATATGTCCTTTTTTTATTTGCATCAGTTAAGATTTATTCACAGAAGAGGTATATTTTTGCTATAAATGTGAAATACAATTTCAAGGTTATAACTATTTGGTTTCTCCTTTGTGTTTCAGTATTGCTTTGTGAACAGAATTGTGAATTACCCTGGCTTATATCATCCTTTTCCTCGGAGACACCCCCACAAAAAACGGAAACAAAAAACCCCAAGCAGAATGGAGAAGAATCACAATGCCGATAACCTTGCACATTTTATAGGTAATTGCCCCTCTGGGGCTGTATAATTCAGAGGTATAAAATGGACCGATTCTCAAGCTGTAGGAATTCTAGAGAGCCTGAAGTTTAAAAAAAAAAAAGAAAAAAAACCCCTCTCATCTACTATGGGCATTCAGCTGTGAAATAATTACTCCACTGACCTCATTTTACCACTGACATCTATGAGAGCAGAGATTTATCAAGGCTGAGTGCTTCTGAAAATCTCACCTTTAGTGTCAGTGAGAAAACATGCTCATTCCAGATTGTCACTTCATCTGATACTTTAAGGAGCTACCATGAAGATCTGTGATAGGTCCTCCAAGGTTGGAGGGGCAAAGAAGGGAGGACAGAAGAGAAAGGATAAGGAGGCCTAAGTAACCTTTTCTTTCCTGCATCTGTACAGAAAAGTTCTTCAGTAAAAATGTCCCATTCTACTTGTAAAAGTTAATCAGGTCTTTAACTTTATGACTGAATATTATTTATGATTATTAATTCTATTTCAAACTGGTTTTAATATGTAAATTAAAGCATCACACTCTGACAAAGAAAGTGATGATGGATTTTGCTGACAGCAGTACAATGACTAAATGAATCTATCTTTTTATTACCATTTTAATAATATATTAAGCAAAACTTCTGAGTACGTAGTGGATCTGTCAGAGGCTTTGTGGCAAGACTCTCACCAGCCAAATGAAAGTGTGGCTCTATCTTGAGCATGCATGAACAAGAATCTTGTTATAAACATACTAAAAGGACTTGGAAGAAGGAGGCAGCAAAAATTCACCTTTCCACACCCAGTGAAAAGTGGTAGTTAAGTAAATAGAGTATGCTAGTGTTAAAAAAATTCCAAACTCTCCTCAAACACTGTATTTTCCTCATGAAGCATTTCAACCACATATAAAGCATTTCTAGATAAGCCATAATTTTCTACTGCAAACTGAGGAAGCAATATCCTTGTGAATTTGGGGTGGGGTTAAGAGCAAGGGTTGAGGTTGAGAAACTCCTAGTGAAGCAATGGAAGTGAAAGATAACATGAATTGGAACCATACAGTCAGGCTTCACTCCTATTAAGCATAAAACCAAGTAAAAATTGTGCTATCTACTACTGTGTCTGCAAGTGAATTTTCTTTTGTAAAGATATCATATATCAGAACATAATTTTTAATGGCTCTTACATGTGTTTTCACAACAAAAATAATAAGCATAATATGAGAAGAGAATGAAGAGACTTTTGTATGTATTTTAATTTATTTACCTTACAGCACAGTATTCCACAGAGTAGAACATTTTGGCCCACTGGTCTTTAACACCATGTTGTCAGGCAGAAATATTAATTCAAAACAATATTATACTAAGCAAAAAACACTTAAACAGAAATTATGTTTTAATTATAGATTTTCATGTCATTTTCAATATCTAATCGGGAAAAAACTTTATAATAAATATTTTTCATGTTCCAGCTTTTAATATTTTATATAAATACAACCAAAATTTATTAAAGAACAAGTGGAACTATATTTTCTCATATTAGTCTAACCCAATCCATAGAGTCAAACCTCAAGAAATACCTGTGCTTAAACAAAACATGCATATATTTCCTTGGATATAAACCTTGATTTTCAAATTGGTCCATATTAAAATATTCTGGAAATTTAAGTCTCCTAGGGAGTTAAGAAAAATAATCTGACTTATGAAATCATATTTCTGGTCTTCTGTAAGTCTGTCTCAATCAAGGCTTTAAGATAGTCCATTCTCTGGTTTCCCTTGCTCACTTTTATGAAATTGTTGTGTTGCACACATATGAATTAATAGTCACTGTTCTTCTGGTTTCATTTACTCATTCAATGGTTTAACAGTACCCAAAGATATTGCAATATCTGCTTTTAAAGACTGTCAACACTTTTAAATGCCATTTTGCAAGTCATGCTTTTGGGTCTCCTGACAAAAATATATAGTAGTTTTTAATCTATGCATTAGGAGAGCATTATTTTTTTCTTAAATCACAAATGCAAGGTATATTCTTTATATAGCCCATGTATACTGTTTCAATTCTATTCCCTTACTCATGTTATTTACTTCTGCAGACATCATTTCAGTCTTATCTTTTGCAGAGGTCATTGGCAGTGGCAGCTTATCACTTCTGGCATTAATTTGTTTGTAAGGCTAAGACAGTGCTTGTCTTTTTCAAATTTCAGTGGAGGATCTTCTAGACACACAGGCATCAGACATGACAACCCTGGTTACGAAGTGTTGGTTGGGTTTGAAAGCACTAGTTTTCCTCAGTTTTGATTGGTATTTCAGCATCCTTCAGTCTGAACACACTAGCAGTGAACCAGCAAATAGCATCTTTGCAGCACCCAGAGCACATCAAATACAATATGAGACAGGTAGGTCCACAATGGACAGATCTGATCCCACCTTTTTTTTTTTTTTTTTTTTTTTTTTTTTTTTTTTTTTTTTTTTTTTTTTTTTTTTTTTTTTTGTGCAGACCAAGCAAATACGGTGTGTTGAAGTGGGAAAAAGTGAACTCTAGCAATAACACCAGAAACTGTTCTTGCTTCAGATCTCTACGCCTTGTTTCCTATTTAGTGGGGAGTGTGATCATGTTATTTATGTGTAGCTAGAGTGGCCTTTTGCTTGTGAACAGAGATGCACAAAAACACATGGACACTTCTTATCTGCTTCCTATGCACATATATATTTGTGTATGTGAATCAAAATTCATAACAATTACATGATGCATTTCATGTGCATTACTTGTGCTGGCAAAAAAAAATAGCTGAGTAGCATTCTGACTATGATGGGGACAAGAAGCAGTCCCCCAGATAGAGACAACATGTCCATCAAGTAATTGATGCTATGTTGTGAAGGCAAGCACTTCCTGCATTTGCTGAATTCTAATTTACTGTCAGGGTTTTCTGTTAATGCATTTTGCGTATGCCTTTCACATCTATCCCAAAGAAGAGGGAGATGCTAATTTAAGGAATGACAAGCTGCCATTCAGCAGATCACTGATATTGTGGTCTCTATGATGCTATGTCTTCTGAATTCCTACTGAATTCAAAACCCAGAGGAATCTCGGGTTACTGCCTATCATAGAAACAAGATGCCCAGCTTGTTTCTTTGTTCAACATTGGTTTCTCTTGTTCAGTGAAAACTGCAATCAAAGAGTTCCCATACAGGGAAGATACATGCACTCAGCTGTTGCTTCTCCTTGGGCAGCTGTTTCTGCAAAGGAAGCAGTTCCCCATTCTTGTGAAATTCCTGTATGTTCTGTTGAGTATGTTTGCTTAGACTAACTAGGTCTTTACTACACCAGCCAGCTAAACATTCACATAGTTGAAATACTAATACAGTCCTCAGCTTATTTTACTGAGTAAGATGCTTTTGCTCAACTCTTCTTAGCTGGCAGTGTTTACCTGTGTATCTTTTCCGATCTTCTTGATATCATACCCTTTTCTGGCTTTGTTAAAGTTTATTTTAAAAAGTTCTGTAATTCTTAACTCCATTTACCTTAAATATCAAAGTCAACCGAATTAATTCTTCAAACAGTAACAATTGTTTTCTAAATGAGGAACTTGAACATAGAGACAAAATTGGCTCAAAAAGACTAGAGCCTAAATTTCATTTTTGAATTAAATTAGCAACATTTTTCAATTTTTCATTTAAAAATATGTGTTTAAAATTTACTTTTTTAGCTAATATTTCTAATGATTTTACTCAACTTTCATTCAAATCCAAAGAAGGTTGGTTAAAAAAATCTGCAACTGACATAAGAAATATCGTAGCTTATTTCTTCATGTTTCTTAATCTTTATGTGCAGCCTGATGCTGCTGTGCTAGCATGTAGAATTAACCCAGATTCATTCCCTTAAACAAAAAAAGACACATCCCAAACTGATAATTGAGATTTTTCAAGTGCGTGAGTATATGACATTAAAACATGCTTCTATGTAATTAGTCATTTTAGATAGGGGTAAAAGAATGTAAAAAATCTGGAAATCTTTTGAACTAAACTAAACAAAATCTGCCCAACATGTTCAGATCATTCTGAAGGGGGCTCCACTCCTCTGCAGTATTGGCCATTTCTCCAAGCTTTGTGTTTTCATTGAACTTGCTGAGATGCTGAACACATCTGCCTCTTCATCCAAGTCACTGATGAAGAAGTTAGGCAATACTGGGCCCAGTATTGAACCCTGGGGGACACTGCTCATGACTGACATGTGCCACTGATTTTGCCCTCTGGGATCTGCCATTCAGCCAGTTGTCAATCCCCATCACTCTCTGCTCATCCAGTCCACACTTCCTGTGCTTGCTTACGAGGGTGTGGTGAGAGACAGGATCAAAAGCCTTGCTGAATTCAAGGTAGACAATATTCACTGCTCTTCCATCATCCATCCAAGTACTTGTTTCATCATAGTAAGCAGTCTGGTTGGTCAAGCATTGTTTACCTTTAGGGAATCCATTCTGACTACTCCTGATCACCCTCTTGTCAACCATGTGGATAGAAATGGCTTCTATAACGAGGCACTCCACAACCTCTCCAGGGATTGAGGTAATTTCCTAGGTCCTCCTTCTTGTACTTTTTGAAGATTGGAGTGAGATTTCCTTTCTTCCAGTCAGTACTCTGGCAACTCTCTTGATCCCCAAGACCTTTCAATGAGTGGCCTAGCTTTGGCGTCCACCAGCTCTCATAGCTCATGACTCAAGACCTATGGACTTGTGGATGCCAAGTTCACCTGCTCATAATTGCTGTCTGATCTCTCAGCTTGGTCATCCTCACAAAGCTCCTCATGAGCCTAAGGACCCTATAGTCTCTTTTACCACAATTTGGAGAGCTAAGTGTCTAAAACTAGCTGTGTAACAGCTAAACAGCTAAAGTATGTCACTTCAGATCTGAATAATTTTAAATAAACAGGGAATGCCTCTGTAGAAATCCAGCCTGCTGATGCTGCTGTGAATCTAGGAGTTCAAATTAATTGACCAAAGAGAGAATGAAATGAGGGTGAACTCAATGCATGGGCATTGAGAGGGAGGGGCTAGAAAGCTAAGGATCACCCCCTTATCATGTTTAGCAATATGCAGTTCTGCCCAGATAACAGGAGAAAGGAGTGTAAAATGAAAGGTTAAAATAATTTTCACACTTGCAGCCATCAAGTCAGGATGCACCTCAGATCCTCTTTAAGAAAAGTCTCTTTACGGGCTTCTTTCATCTATGAAACTTTTGTTTGCAAACTCCTTAGCACTTCAGGAATGTCAGAATTACATTTTGAAAACAAGTATCCAATATAAAAAAGACAGTCCAGTTAGTGTTGGCTAGAAACCTGAGAAAAAAATAGGACTGACTCTTCTTTTTTCTACCCCAAGGTAGCATTTGGGTCATACATGAATTCATACGGTGAATGTCTTATCTTCTGCATCAATTAAGTTTTTATAATAGGAAAGTGTTTAAGATTTTAACTTGAAATTGATAATAAAATACATATATTTAGATGAATGTTGATATTGGTGAATGGACATTAGTAAAATAAGTCTTTAGATGGATGTTGATGGGAAAACATTTTTTATACATGATTGCAGTCAGTTATACATAAAATTAATTATACCAACTATTAGAGGTTTCTGAAAGGATGTATTAAAACCAATTTATTTAACTAGAGTAGATCACAAAAATTGGCCCAAGGAGCAGAAATGGTGCCCTTGTGGGATATATTTGCATGGCAATATTGGTTAATACTCATTATCTTCTATGAATAAGCTACAATAAGAGGCCTGGCATTTCAAAGAGGTGTGACATAATCCTGTGTTTGAAATTTAGGACGTAAATCTATTTCATTTAAAACTAGACCTGTGCAGCATTTATTATTTCTGTGAAGAAAACTATGTCTCTCTTTCTCACCTTTTTTTTTTTTTTTTTTTTGGGGGGGGGATGTTTCTTATTACTATTTTTGTTAGTGGCCTTATTCAAAGGAATTACTTATTGCTGTATGTGGTCTTCTTAACTGCAATAATGGCACAAAAAACCGAGTCTGAAGATGATAGCCTTCAAACTGCTTGCACCCATAAAATCTTTAATAGACCAGGAGTGTTTTGTAACATTGCAGTTAGTGACTCAGCGTGCCTTTGTTTTTGTAACAGGCTCGTGTTGAACAGGGTCACTGGAAATATCCAAATCCACCAAATTGTATCAGATGCTTGGCAAAAGACATTGAGCACAAAAGGAGTTTTGGCCTTTGGTCTACAAACACCTGGGGCTCCAGGAACTCTTTGTGAGGTACAGTTGTGGTTTAACCCCAGTAGGCAGCTCAGCCCCACACAACTGCTCACTCAGTCCTCTGCAGCAGGATGAGGGAGAGAATTGGAAATGTGAAAGTGAAAGAAATCATGGGTTAGTAAAGACAATTTAATTGTCTTAAGTGAAGTGGAAGCTGTGTATGCAGGCATAGCAAAACAAGGAATTCATTCACCACTAAGGTAAGTAGGTAGGTGTTCAGCCATTCCCAGGAAAGCAGAACAGTCACTTGGGAAGACAAACAACATTGCTCTGAGCCTTGCCCCTTCCCATTCTTCCTCCAGCTCTCCATGCTGAACATCGTGCTATAAGGATTGGGATATCCCTTGAGTCTGTTTGGGTCTGGTGTCCCATCTGTGCTCCCCACCAATCTCTTGTACAAGACATTTCCTATTTCTGGCCCGATGGAGTGAGAAATGGAAAAGGTCTTGATACAGTGCAGGCACTACTCAGCAATAGCTGAAATATCTTTACATTATCAACCATGGTTTACTTACAAATCTAAAATGTAGCACCAAAGAAACTACTACGAAGAAAATTGCATCTATCCCAGGCAATAGTAGAGCAGAAGTTGCATATAAAAGTATTAAACATCAAAAGTAAACCAATCACAAATTCAATATGCAGAAATCTGCTGACTTACAGGACATTTTTTAGGCATTCTCACATCAGAAAAAGTTGAAACCCAGTAATCTTGATCGCAGTTTTGCCATTGCTCATTCAATTTAACATCTGATTAAACTGCAAATGTTTATGTTTTCATCATATTATGAATTTATTACAATTAAATTATGTACTAACACTGATACTTTCTAACTGTTTTCAGTTAAATCCTCAGTACTGTTTTCCATGTGTTGAAGAGTGGAGTACATAAAATCTAACAGTATCTTCTAAATGAAATCCCTGAGAATTGTTTTCAATTGCTAAAAGGTGGGCCCTCAGTGAGTAAATATATGAACTGCAAGGTTTGAAATAACTTCTGCTCACAAATTCCCAAATTCCAACAGAATTGCTGATGTGGATTTGAATCCTTCATTTCATTTAACACAGTTAGGGTGCAGAAGTCTATTTAATATTAGTACTGTAATGAGATCAGAGGGATTGAAAAGTTCTTGGATCTAAGAACCAGATTTAATCTTTGAAATGACCTTGAAAACTTCAGCTTACATTGAAAATTGCATTTGTCTTGTTTTCAAATATCACAATAGCTTTTCAGTGTTATCACTGAAAAAATAATTTACATGTGTTGTCTCCCACCCCTATTCTAACATGAGTTCTGGCCTTATTGCCATGATTTTTTTTTTCCATTTTTATTTATTTGAGCTTTTTGTTTGCTCCTTACCCCCTCCCCTCCATCCCTCTACTCTCCCCCCCCCCCCCCAAAAAAAAACAGGGAGAAAAAAAATAAAGGGGAAGGATACCCACAGAAATAAAAATTAAAAGAGATCATTAGGACACAAGATCATGATCACATCATTCTATTTTGGAGTTTTCTGGGCCCTCAGGCACTTTTTTTCCCTACACAGAAAAGGTATTTTCTAATTCCAAATTTGTTCTTAATTCTTGAATTGGTTAATAAGGCTGTCAAAACTCTGTAGGTTAATCAAGCTATGTCTCCTAGAGGCTGCAAGCTAATCTGGCTGCTTATTTAATGAAGAGAGTTTAACTGCATCCTTTCTAGGACCACCAGCGAGTTTCAAAATGCAACAACTGAAGCTATTCTGTTCAGTTACATTACCCTGCTCTTATCTGGAGAGTTCTGTTCTCTTAGCAAAAAAATCTTACAAAAGAAACATGTGAAGCAATATGTTTACGTTCTTTCTTATTTCCAATAACATTTTAAAATTTACCAATATTACAAGATTTCAAATCCTGTGAGAGGTAAGAGTAAGCACAGGTAAAGTAGGAGGAATCATACAAAAAATCCCTGGAAGTAGAAGTGGTTAAAGACACAGCTGTACGACCAAGAGGAGTAACATGAAGGAGGAAGAGAAGCGAGCATGACCTCCCTCCCTCACTAAAGGGTTTCCAGAAAAGCATATGCTGTAGTGTTTATTTTATGAACTTGCATTTCATTCATCTGAGTCATACCATCATTCCAGTGGTGAGGTACATACATTTGTGAAGATTTTTTTTTTAGTTTCATATTTACCTATGTGAGAAATATTGTGACCTACTGTTTAAAATGAAAATTATATACAGCATGAGTTCTTGTTAACTGTAAAAATTTTTCATACAGTCATTAAGATTCTTGCTTCTGTGGTAAAGTTTCTCCTTCCCTGTATAAGACACATACAAAAACCTCACAAAATGCAGAATATTTGCATTAGAGCAAACAATTCTGTACATGATTTATGTATACTTATAAGTAAGTGTATTCTAGATATTCAGAATTAGATATACTTTAACTACTATAAACCACAGAGTACATACAGATTTCTATTAATCTCTCCTCCCCTTTCAGCCTAAGATTTCAGTAAGAAGTTAAAAATGTATCAAGGGACACAAGGGTGAGTGAAAATGGTGAGGCTACAGCAGACGTGAGGGTAAACCAATCACACTTTTTGGAGAGTCAGAATTTCTCATGCTTTGGAAATTTCCTACTTTTCCACGGATTGGCTCTTTTACTTCTGTTTAACAGTCATGACAATTTCTAGTTTATTGCTGAAAATGATGTGAAAGAAATTGAATTTCACTCTTATTTTTTCCTCCTTGTTCCTTAGGGATTCTAAAACCATATCCACACTGGATGTTTTTGAAGTATGCGAAAAAGAAGCTGTCTGATTCCTATCCATAGCAAGCCTTTTCTTTTTATAAACCTTAGTTGTTAGTGTTAAAATACAAACCTTATTCCATTCTGAAATTAACATGTAGTTCTTTTTCTTCCCTCTTTATATCTATAGTAGTCAGATTAAAATGTTCTCTACTGAGGTATCTCTAG
>WBND01000694.1:259379-303716 GCA_013398595.1 Tychaedon coryphoeus
AAAAGGGCAAAAAATGAGAAAAATAGGAGGGAGGGAGGGAGGGAAGGAAGGAGATAGGGAGGCAGGGAGGGAGGGAGGGAGGGAGAGAGTGAGTGAGTGAGTGAGTGAGTGAGTGAGTGAGTGAGTGAGTGAAAGAATGAGCAATCTACAATTTAAAAATATGCTATAAAATAAATAAAATTAATAAAATAGTACCATAGCTATGCTGCATAAAGCTGGTAGATTTACAAAATTATCACTGAAAATTGTTGCTGCATTTCATACTGAGTCAGTTATTCAGGTTAAATACTACACTGTTGATATTTCAATTCCTTTCATGTGTAAAGCTGTTTTGTCATCATATTGCCATTAAATATTTGAAAATTTATAAAAGCAATCTACCAAGTTCTGCCTGCTATAACTCAATACTTTATGACAACAGAATGATAAAGGCAAGCAAAGTCTGAAACTACTTTTTTTATGAATTCTGCTAATCTCAGAATGAACCATTCAAATGCTTATAAATCCAACATCTGTGCATTTTTTTAAATTAAAAAAAATATTAGAAAACAGATTTTTTTTCTATATTTTAAATAAATTTTCTTGGTAATGGCCAGTGATTGAAAGTTCCACTGTGTTGTTTTTCAGAAGAAAAACTCCTGTAGGAGAATCGTAGAGGAGCTTTAAAAAACCTCTGTGCTGTGGGGCACAGAGACTTTAAATGGTGGTTTGGAGGAAATCTATGTTGGAAATCATAACTAGAGTTTTAAGTATATAAAAGATAAGCTACTAAACACTGAGGAAGAGCTCATGAATATGTGAGAATGTGGTGTACAGATCCTTATGGGCAGCAGGTCACATATTTGCTAGCAGACATCGAAGGAAGAGCTTGTAAGGAAGAGAAACAGCTACCTGTTTTTAGGTTTGCTGCCAGCAACATCTCTGATAAAATGACTAGAAACAATTAAAGCCAGTAGTGGAGTGCCATATATTAGCCCAAATCTCAAAAAATAAGGAGACCGCCACTAAGCGACAAAGGTACTTTAGGAGACATAGGAGAAATATGTGATTTTAAGATCTTTTTACTCATTCTGTGATAATTCAGAACTTTAAAAAAAGACCCTGAATCTCAAGTACTCTTCAGTATCCTCATAATTGAAATCAGATTTTGGCCCTATTTATTTTTTGACTGAAGTGGAGGTTGAACAAGATAGACTCCACAGATCCCTTCCAACTAAGTCTCCCTGTGATATTATGATTTCATGTTTTTTAATAACCTGACACCTGGAAAAACCATGCTGTCCTACTTTTTTAGGTGTGAATTTCTTCAGCCAAATATTAAGCTGAGTCCAATTATTTAAATTTTCTTGTATAGAGTAATTGTCTTTAAAAATCAAGAAGTCCAAAGGGAAAATACAAATATTGGAAGAAGGAGAGATTGTACAAATACAGCAGCAAAAGTGATGTGACAGCTTATATTGTACTGAGTACATGGACAATCCTGGGTTTATTATGTAAAGGTGCTGTTCAGCTGCCAGTATCCATGATGTCATTTTGCAGGCAGTCACCAAGGTCATTGAATTCAGGGGGGTTTGTTAGCCAGTTTTCACCCCTTTCACACAGGAAAGCAATTAAAATCTCATTGTTTAAAAATAGTGAAATAGCACAGTCTGCTTTCTGAGGTACCTGGAAGGACTGGAACAAAAATATGCCAGGAAAAATAAGCAAAGTTTGTCTGGAGTAGTGCAGAGAGTTGAGTTATTGATTTGTAGGAATGTATGTCTGTAAATAACAAACTGAAAGTAAAAGAAAGAGGCAAAAGTATACAGAAAGCCAAGCAAAAATAAGAATCATGAGTGACAGTGGTCCAAAAGGGATAAGGCAAAGATTGATTTGTGTGGCCTTGAGAAAGACTGGAAAGGAGGCTGTGAAAGAAATTAAACCTCTTGGAGTGTGCTCTTTCTATGCTCAGGACAGCAAAACTGCTTCTCTGCTGCTGTGAGTGAAAAGTGAAATACTGTTGCAGTTGTACCTTATCATTGCATTCAACTGAAATTTCCAATATGTAATTAATAAAGCTGAATTCTAATTCTACTAGGACATAGAATTGAATTCATACTGATTTTGATATGAGGACTGTTACTTATTTTTGATTTATACTTTGTGAAAGAAAAGTCTCTCCTCATTGGCAACACCTTGTAAACAAGTTATCTATCACAGGTGAGAAACCCACAACTAAACATTGCATTATCTTGCCATGATCACTACACTTTCTGTTTCAAGGGAGAATTATGCAGACAGCATGTATTTTATTTCAATTATATTCAGACTTTAGTCCATGCTTGTCTCTGGACACTTAACTAAGTGCTCTAATTAATGTAAATAAGAAAAGCAGATTTTGAATCATAGACTTGTGCAATAGTCAAGGAAAAGGTCTCTAATATTACCAAGTCCAACCATTGACCTAGCAACACTAGCAACTCTCAACTAAGCCATATCTGCAAGTGGCACATGAACAAGCCTTTTGAACACTTCCAGGGATGGTGATTCCACCACATTCCACCACATTTAATTTATTATTTTCCAGACCTCTGTATCTCAAAACAATTTATTTCTATAAAATGAAGGTTTGAAAAGAAGTGTTCTAACTTCAGTGTATGACTTCACAAATACAGCTTTTGTTGAACTTACTGGAAATCTTGAATAAATTTGCCAGAAATTAATATATGACAGAACTCTTCACTAGGCATATTTTATTCTATATTTTAATATATTGTGGTCTATTTATATACCTAAGGTGTTTTTTCTTAATAATCTGAAATTTTATTAGTGATCTGTATTGCATATTTCAACAGATAAATTTATTAGGAGAAAGGAAAATTGTAAATTAAATATTTACTTCCATTGTTAATTAGTATTTTCTTTTATAGGTCTTGAAAACATGCTAAGGTTTTTTGATCTGAAATATTAGAATCTTATGTTTCAAGATAATAAAGAGATAAAAAACTTGAAATGGCAGGAGTACAAATAAAAAATATAATATTTTATGTAAGCATACCCACGTACAGCATGTGTTTCTGTGGAACACCCACCTCACTACAATTTGACTGTGGTGTTCAAAATTAGTGTCTAGACACTTTTCCATTCTAAATATTAAATAAATTAATGCACACACAGTCATGTCTCAGTGATGACATAGAAGGAGACAACAGAAAGTCATTTCTTCTTTTGTTGATAATCTGGTTAACATAAATCCTCCTCTTCATCAATCCTGCACCCTACTGTGGCACAAGAAAGTTTGAACTCTAAGGTAAGTATGTATATTATCCTTTCAAAAAGAAGGGGACTTTATCAACCACATCTCAAAATACAGAGCTTAGAAAGATTCCTTGCAGACCTTGAAAATGTGTGGCATACTTTCAGGCTTCATGAAAAAATAAATGTTGGCTGGAATCCAAGTTAAAGTAATTTAGGCACTTTACTTGGCAACTATATTGGCAGTCATTTCATCTCATTTTTGCCATCCAGAATTCTCACCTGGAGTTTTCATACTTTCAGTAAAGATAAAAAGATAACCTTGAGAAGGCTAATTGATTTCCATATCTTACATGTCCATCAGTATTGGATGAATTCGGTTACCTAGGATTACCTATGATCATGGCCTTTCTTATGTAAAATTATTTTAATTTCTAAAGCCTAGATCTTTGTTTTTCTTGCACAGTACCTCAAGTAGCCTCTCACACATGTTTTTTATAGGGGCATCTGGAAAAAAGAGGAAATGTTAGACACTGTACAGTCAGATAACAAGAGGTAGTACTGACAGAGCTTGCATTTCCAACACGTAACACCAAAAACAATGCAGAAAGAGATATAACCTCCCCTGTTAGGTGAGTATGGCAAGGAGCAAAATTCAGAGAAGGTCAAAAAGAAAGATAAATGTTACAGTACAGACAGAAAGACTACATGAAAAAAAGTCATTTCAATGTGGGAAAGACTTATCTGAGGGCAAATACTTGGATTCCTGGCTTGGAGATGTATTGGTATTCCAAAGGGCAGCCTTAGAGCAAGGTAGTATGTATGCACTGAGGGGAATTGGTGACAAGGTAGCAAACCAATTTGCTTTATCCTTTGAGGTGTTGTTGCCTTTTAGTTGTAAAAGTATAATTATTCTTAAAAATTTAGTGCAATAGAACAATCATATTTTCAATGCTTTATAGCAAAATGATTTTGAAATAAATGAAATTAAAAATGGCTTGAAAACAAAAATTAATAGTAATCTAATTTAATGCTATTATGAAATAATGTTATTATGTGTACATGACTAAAATGTGCATAGAAAAATATACATGTGTGTATAGAAAAATATACACATACATGTACAATTTATAGAAAAATACAGAATATCAATATATGTTTGACTAAAATCAGGATGAAGTATGCCAATCTGGTGAAGAAAGAAGTAAACAAATCAACCAACCAAACGTAAAAATCCACAAAGGTAAAATGTAAAAGGCAATGAAGTATAATAAGATTTTTCAAAGTAAACAAGTTTTTTGCAATATACTGCTTTTCCTAAATCAATCTTTACAACAGGGAGTGATTATCAAATTAATACTGTTAACACTTTTTACCAATTTGTGGATTTAATATTTTTAACTGGAGCCAAACCAATTAGTACACCCTGCCTTTCAGAGATCGTGAGATTAGACAGTTTCATGGTACCAAAATACAGAGGAAGCATATGCTGCATACATAAAAGTATTTTGCTTGTCTTTGTGAAAAGTAATGAGATGATTAGTGTCTTTTGTGTTGTTTTGTGATACCTTTAATTTGGATGCTAAAAAAGGAACATTCAAGATTGGTTTCTTTGTAGAATTTTGTTTGTTTGTTTGCTTGTTTTGGGTTTTTTTGGGTGGTTTTTTTTGGGTGTTTTATTTTTTTTTTATTTTTTTTTCTGGTGTCATTGGAAGGGGTTCCTTTTGAATGCACTTTGGGCTAATAAACCAACATAACTTATAGACACTCAGAGTCTGAAAGTGTCTGTAGGCAATTTCTCCTTAGTGTGGGTTTTTTGTTGTTTGGTTTGTTTTGTTTTTGTTCTGTTTTATATTTTTTAAAGACTAAGCAATGCTACAAACTAATAGTTTATGGCAGTCAGCTAATGAGTTGAAACTTCAGTGAGATAGAAGGCACACACAATGCAAATGAGTGAAAAATTGAAATGACAAGGTTGTTAAGGTAACAACTCTATCTTGGTTGTGTATTTGTGAAGCTTATAATAATGCAGTGAAATGAAAACTTAATAAGTATATCTAGTCATTATGAAAAAGAAACAACATCTTTTTGAACTGCAAGATGCACGGATTTGCTGTTGCAATTGCATTGTAATGGAAATGAAGCAAGTGACAAGCAGTACTCAATTGCCTCATATGGCTAGCCCACGCCAATATAGAACATTAAAAAGTAATTTTAAGAACTTTCCTTTTCACATTAACTTTTAAAAACCAGCTGACTTGGTGAATTTGCAAATGAGAATTTAAATGAAAATGTTCTGCCCATTGAGAGCATGTGAAGAATGCTAACAGGGCTTTGCAATTACTGCCATGATGTGCTTCCAGCCCAATGTTTTTGCTTACTTAAGTTCATAGGTTCATGCTTACACGTACTTGTAAAACTTAACGCCAAGGAAAGCGGATAGCATGAGTAATTCATTATCCTGTCATACCATGGTTTATTGAATTACCGTTGTCTGTGCAATTCATTAGTACTCATGTATGCTTCCTCTCTTGATGAAGTCAATTCTGTTTCAATTAATGCTGTTTATTAGGGTAACACTGACCCTGATCTTCGTGCTGTTAGTCCTTCTCTAGTTTTCTTAAACTTTCTGCTCCTAGAATTTCAGGAGAAACAGACAAAGGTGGGTCATAAAAAAAAACTTTCAAACTCATAATGTTCATTTGTGGTGGTTAATGAGAAGGTTGAGGTGGGGGGCACCAACTGTGATTAGTCTCAGATGATCAGTGATGAGTCTCAGACACAATAACATAAAATAAAGGTACAGATAATAGACTGCAAGAAAATGAGAAGAGTATGTGTCTCCAAATGCTACTATCAGATTATTAGTTAAACTAATAAAAGAAGTCAGATAAGAATCTGACAATTTGTTGTTGCATTTTAAACTAGATCCAGCATTAAAAATATGGATATTACTGAGGATGGTAGAACTGAGAATGCCAGCTGCAGTAATTGATGAGAGATTAGAATAGTGCTCTCCTGAATTTGGCAGCTCATCTGGCAACCAAATCCAGCATATGATACTTGACAAACATGAATGGTTCTCCCACATAGATTTCAGGTTGCAATACTTTTTGAAACCGAACCAAAAATGTTGTTTATGTGCTGGTAGGATTAATCTTCACTTTGGTAGCAAGACAAACTGATAGCTGATAATTATCAATGACATTGATAATTTTTATTATCTTTGTTGAGGAAGAACCTGGTGCGTGCAGTAACCAAGCCCAAAATTCACAAGAAAATACTGAGACAATTAGATATATTTTGTAATTAGAAAATATCTAATCATTACACTACTGGTGGATTAGTGAGATGCCCATATGACATGTCTGTTTCACTCTTTTTGTGAACATTACTTTTTTTTCTAGGGGAAAAAAAGAAAAAAATGTAATTAGCTGATTGGTCTAGGTACAAGACAGAACACTTTATATGTATCCTTAGTACCACTTGTATCTAAAGAAAAGTATTCACTAGAATCTGATTTTTTCTTGTATTTCTGTAAAAGCTGGTAGCAACTGGAGACTGTTCTGAAGGATAAGGGTACTTCAAAAACAAGTCAAAGATGAATTCTATAATTTTAGATTTAAAAAGGATCATTAATATTATTTAATTCAATGATGGCATTTTGAATTAAGAAGCTCCATATATATCTATTCAGTCTCCCTAAGAGAAAAAAAAAATTGACTCTTTTGAATAAAAAATTGCTAGAACAATATAGTTCTGTCACTCAGTGGCTTCTGAACAAAACTGTGAAGATTTTTTGGTTGATTTTTTTTTTAAATTACATGCTTTTAGTGAGCATTGAATGCAATTATTTATTTTAAATACCCTACTTTTTATTCCATTATTTCACACAATAGCTATACTGCATCGTGCATATTCAATACAGAAAAGCTCTATATCTTGTAATCATTGCTAAGAATAATTGTATCAATTTCTTACAGAATGCACATGATAAACTTTGAATTCATCAAAGGGAGATGATTAAAGTAATTCACTTTTTCTTAAAAAGACCTTGGTTATGGTACTCCCTGGTATTCTGGTGATGTCAGACTGATTCATCAGATTTCTGGTTGAGTCTTTCATTTTCAGCAATGAAGTGGGCTCCTTGAGCAGTGCATGCTGAACAGCAAGGTGGTGAGGAACAGGTAATTTCTCTGAGAAGCAGTCTTGGGTTAACTTGTGCATCAGTCCTAAGAGAAGGCAGTGGGGCTGACAGCCACTTGAACTATCATTTTCGAGAAAATTTTGAACTCTGGATCAGTTAGGGAGGACTGGAGCATGGTTAATAACAATTTAACAATATCCATATGAAGCATTATTCTTTTTTTATTATTTTCTTTATGTTGTCAAAGGAGACTGAAAAAGAAGCTCAAATATGACAGTGTAGTCCTATGACAGACAACAGAGTGGACATATGACTGAGTCATGATCTGACTCATGGCTGATGTCTCCTCACAGGCAGAAAAAGGGGTGACTATTCTGCCTGTATTGATATACAGATGGCTTCACATGTTACAAATTACATACAATTCTTTAACTTTTGAATAAGATTTTCAAGTACCTAGATGAAGTGGAACAATATAATCATGGAATGAAAATTTTTACCTTTTTGTAAATCACATGTCTTTCTCTTTGCATGTTCACACATTCTGGACATTAGCAGTATGGGTTTGAAACAAGTTGAGTCAAATTTTCTAAGTAATTCTCTTTGTATTTTTCTTTTGAAATGTTTGTCAAGTATATATGTCTGTGATTCACTCATTTTGTGCTTCTGGTCAAATAACTTGCACTTGTATTCATTCATAATTCATTCCAAAAATTGTACAAAATATTTTAAATAAGTACCCTGAATTATGTTAGCTGAAAATTTTTATGACGGATGTGATAGATTGTTTACAAAAATGTTTCCCCTCTTCTCCACTTCTGAAAATACAGTCCAATCATTTGTGAATATATTTAGAATACAACTATGTAAATAATTCACAAAGTTTTCTTATTCCAGCTTTTATGGAAAATCCATTATTGTTCCTTTTGCCTCTGTATCAACTGACCCAAAGTTCAATGATATCTCAAGCTCTTCTTCCATTACTTCATCAGTATTTGGATCAGTGACTTAGCCCAAGTATGGAAATGGCTTTGCATAGAGGCTGCTTTGAATCTCTCCACTGTATATCTTATCCCATTATCCATTGCTAATTTACATGCCTATTTGAAATCAAAGTGGAGCATGTCAATTGAAAGGCAGTATGCAACTAGATTAATTTAACTTTTGAATGCATTTATAAAAGGAATGGTGAATTAACCAGCAATTATAGTATTTATTTTCAAAATACTAGTAACTAGATGACCTGGAAATAGTTTAACTTTTTAAGTTGCATGTATAAATGTAAGTAGCTAAATATATCCAAGGTGTACCGATGTTTTTAAAAAAAAATTAGATGAGTGACTTTCATTGCTGTTAGCATTTATGTTAATTTCTACAGAAGACTGAGGTGGAGGTAAGTTGAGTCAGACTATGCTATTATATTTCTGCAAGGTCTTGCAGAATTTTAACAGCATCATTTTTGTTATTATACAGTCAATACAAATTCAGTCTTCTATTTTCTGACTCTGTGGTTCTGATAGGTTTCACTTGTCAGGGTTATGCATTTTTGTTATGCTAATGCATGAAAAAAGCTCATACAATTTTAAAATACCTTACTGATAAGCTCGAAAGGCAAAAACAAACTGGAAATAGTTGTACATCACAAATCGAGATTGAAAAAGTTTTGCTGCAAAGAAAAAATATTCAATTTAAATTACACATGTAAATTTATTTCACAACTTCAGTTAGTGCTCAAAGATAATGAAAATCAGAATTTTACTTTGTATACAAACATTGTTGATATTCACAGCAATATCAATTGCACAGTGATCAGGAAAATTAGGCTAGTTATCTCCAAATATAATTTTGAGGCAGACATTATGCCTTCTACATGCACAGAGGACAAAATTAAAATATCAGTCTCTAAAGTAATTCAGTACTATTCCATAATGTTCATAATTATGTTGCACAGTCTTTTCTTTAAAAACAGCAATTTAATGGCAGTTAAATGGCCTGAGCAAAACCACAAACAAAAGAGTTTTATATTTTTAATTAATATTTATTTCCTGATTCTAATACCTATGCCCATTCAGACCATTTAGGACCTGAATTAAGGCAGTATAATCACTCCAGCACTTTAGTAAGAGGTAATGATGAGGGAATTGGGTTGCCTTATTCTCTACTGACATATTTTAGCTCCTTACTCCTTTTACAGTCAATGTTGAGATTTCTGATGACCCAGGTTTCTAATAAAGACCTGAATTAGAAGGATGGGTAGACATGAACATGTATTAGCATAATTTCACCTGCTGACAGTTAAAAATATGGCACATACTTATAAAGGATGTCAGTACACTTTACGCCAATTTAAAACATCAAAGAAAGTAAATCTGAATACTTAAGATAGCATTTTTTCCCCAGGCATGTGCAGACACACCCACAAACAGAGGGATTCTACTTTGGTTGCTCTAAGATTGAAATTCTCTGTCCAGAGCCAGTGTTTCTTTAGTTAAGGACACTGATAAAATAACAAAAACTCTTCTGCTGTCATTCTCATTCATTTTCTTGCATGTAACTGTTATTGTATAATACATTCATGTTAATAATTTTTATTTTTGACAGAAATCAGAAATCTGTGTGATTTAATTTTCTTTTATCATCATATTTATTTTGCAAGTCTCACCACGAAGAGAACGCATGGAGTAGAAAGTGTGATGGAGGAAGAAAATATAAGGTCAAAAACAAAATAAATTTGCTCAGTAACAGGTTTTAGTCATATTTCTGGTCTTGGATGCATATATGATGTAGAATTAAATGGTGAAACATGAATTTTAATAACATATATATGTATATTTACACATATACAGAGCTGCATATAAGTTATAGCTGCTATATAAACATTAAAAACTGTGTAATACATTTTTCATATATTTAAACACTGTGAATTAATTAATTGCTTTGGTTTATTTAGGGAATATTTTTGACAATAAAACAGGAAATATGTATATGTGCATTCAGAGATCTTTGTCCCCTTCATTAAAGCTCAATGCGTATTGTTTCGTATTTCCCTCTGTCAACTGTTAGATATGCTCAAAAACCAGCCTGTTTTGTGTCTTTTATCTTCCTAGCCAAATTGAAAACATCTTGTCAAAACTCATGATACCACTGCTATCAAATTCAGAATGACTATGGAGATCCCATGCCTGCTTCTACTTTACTGGAAAGAAAACAACTCTGTGTGGTTTTCACCATCCTGGATCTCTCAGAAAAACTCTTGACTGTGTCGGACACTGAGCATCTCATGGAATGATTTTTTGTTCCAATTTAAGTTGCATAGGGTGATGTAACCCTGATATGATTATAAAAATTCATGTGCAAAACAAGGAAGATCCTTATTTGACACACACAACCACACCAGCATCCCCCTAGTTTATCC
The DNA here is from genome assembly GCA_013398595.1 of Tychaedon coryphoeus. NCBI lineage: Eukaryota > Metazoa > Chordata > Aves > Passeriformes > Muscicapidae > Tychaedon > Tychaedon coryphoeus. The sequence continues at coordinate 270,176 of WBND01000694.1, forward strand.
CCTATGCCCAGTGTCTTCTTGTCCAGAACACAGAGCAGAAACATCTCAACCTATGGCAGATACCTGCATTCTTTACCAGTGACAAACAAAGTCCAACTTGCCCCTCAAACATAAGCAGATATGTTTATGTCTTGGCCACATTTTATCTAAACTATTACTGTTAACTGACTGAACAGTATACTACCAAATTATTTACTATATATAGATATATATATATATGCACACTTATAGAGTTTTGACTTGTTTATATTAAAATAGGTTACTAAGTCAATATCACCAAGCTGAAAGCAAGATTTTCAATACCTTGAAAAAATTTTCCTTGCAATTTTTCTTTACTTTTCTCTTGATTTGAAGTACATATTCTTCTGTGTTAAATTGTAAGGTGACATTTCAATATTTTTTCATCTGCAGTACTTTGTTGTAGAAAAGAGATACATCTCTATTTCTTTCTAAATCATATGGTTGGGCATCTTTTGCCATACCTGAGGACCCTCACTGAGTGGGATATTTGCAACTTAGATGTGCAAAGCAATTATCTGCTGTAAAAGTACAAACAAAACAGCTGAAATTGTAAGTTTTACCAGGCTAAAATTTTCAACACTGCCAATAAGAAATGCAAGAAATCTCTCTAAGTAAGGTATCAGTCAGGAGTGGAAGATTCTGTTTCTCCCTGATGAACTGCCTTCTTGCACTCTATATTTCTGCTTTAGAATTTCGTCCCTTTCCATGTTGATGCTTCACCTCTTGTATTTCTGAGCTACTTTGTGTTGTCATCTCAATAATTCCTTCAGGAACACTTTTTTTTTCCCTATTTTGCATGGTTGTGAGTACAAACTTTTTCACAGCTCCTTCTGCCACTTGGGAATTTTTAGCTACCTCCTTCCCTCAAGTTCTGTAACTCTACAGTTGTATCAGCAATGTGAGGCTGCCTGTGAGGTACATTGGTTTAATGAATCTAACTTGATTCATACATGTATTTTCAGAAAGCCTTTTTAGCAGCCTTTTTCTAAACCCCAGCTTTGGTGCCATGGTAAGGCAATTCCACTTTTAAGTTTTGGATACCTCAGGCTCTGTCATTTTTGCATCTTGCTAGTAAGTTTTGGGTATAAATATCTCACGTGATTCTGATGTCCTGAGAGGTTGTTTTGGTAGATATTTGTTTTGAACACTCCAATTCAACCAATGTAAGTATACACTGACTGTTTACTTGAGAATTAAGCTCATTTGATTTCACCACTTTCTTTTTTGTTGCAGTTGCACTAATATTAGTGTTTCTAATCTGTAGAAACAGTTGGATGCTAGAGGGCATACTCAAGTCCAAAACAACTCTCGCTGCTTGCTAGAAACAACTTTTAGAATTGATTCTATTTTGGCCTGATAGGATGTAATCTACATGGTGCTATGAACATCAGTTGTAAAGACAGTTTAGAATATGGACAGACCCTACTATCTTGTGTAGGCATTAACTGGAGAAGAGCAAGAACAGATGTGTTGGGGCATTCACGATTGATTCAAATTTCAAAACTGAAATTTATGCCTATTTCCATTCATACTTCCCCTCCCCGCACACTTGTTACATACTTTAAACTAGCTCTAAAAGGTAAAATAGTTTTGTTTGAGATTGTAAAAAAGGTTCTGTGTGTTTATTGTGTGTAGTATTAGCATAATCAGATTTCACTCAGCCAACTGTTTTTGATAACTGATGTGTGTATTTTTCAGGTTATAGGTGTTATTTACTCATGTTGAGCATTTTTAGAGGAGTTATAGTGGTCTTGTGCTAGACTATGCATGCATTACATAGAAGAGATATATGAATAATCTCCACTTTTTACTGAACAGTGAAAACAATCTGAGAAAACGGCATTAAAGGTTTCTTTCAAAAACACTGCTGTCATTGAAAAATGCTTTAGGCAATGCACTTATCAAACCATATAGTATTGTACACATGAAAAGATTTTAAAACATCTAGAGCAGTGACTTTTTTTCTTAGTGGTAAACTTACATTATAATCAATGATGTATGCAATAGAAATATTAAAAAGCAAGCAAACAAGGACAACTACAAATCAGAAAAATTCAGCATTTGTTTTATGGATTGGTTTACTATGACAAAAGAATAATAAAGGTACAATAATGTGCTGCCAAACCTACAACATTATATTTGAAGGACAAAAGGCCTCCTTTTACTCGGTATTTATTACTCTGTAAAGATCTCATAGTAGCATGTATCTGAATATTGGATTAAAATTATTAGTTTTAATGGATAAAACTTAGATTTTTATAAGCAATGACTTTACAATTAACATATTAATATTATAAAATTCAATGCTTTATTGCTCATTTATTCAGTACCAAGATTGAAGATTAGATTTAACTTTGCTTGTATTTAGGACAAAATTAATTGAACAATTAAATTAACAGCTTTTATATTTTTTTCTAGTTATTAAAATTGAAGAAGGTCTTTTAAGTTTCTGAATAAGGTTCTATTATTTGGAAACAATCAAAGATTGAAAACATGGGGCTTAATTATTTCAGAAAAAAGAAAAATGGAAGAGCAAAACAATACAAAAAGGAAATTACATGAACCTGACAGATTTAGGTGTAAATGGGAGACATTGAAAACAGATGCAATCCAGCTCACAAAAGATATATGTGATAAACATGACATGGAAATCAAAAAACAGTGTAAAGAGGCTTCTTTTAACTTTCTGTTAGTGAGGGTGGTTCTGAAGCACTGAGGTTAGTAAAGGCAAGATCAGACCACGGCACAAAAGCTCAGCAAATAATCAAACATCAGCAGCTAAGTGAGCCTTAGGAATACTTCGTCCTCTTTGAATGGTAGCTGCAGGGACATGATTCAGCTGGGGAGAAACTGGAAAATAGCATGAGGAATTAGACCAGAATTGAAAAACATGAACTCAGACAGCAGCCCCAAAGTCATAGCTCCTTGGATCTCTCTTAAAGACAATCAGAATTCCATCTTCCTTAGTGCATGCACTTGAGCAGCAAGCTCATATTTCCTCTCTTTATTTCCAAACATTTTTCAGTTTATTATAACTCACATATTGCTACAATATTACTGTTACATACATGATATTACTGTAATATTTCTATGATACTTGCTGTATTTTAACAATGCAGTTCATAAGGTACAAACTGCTGCTCAGCATACACTCATTCACTATTCCCCAAATAACAAGTAATATTACTTAGTCATTTTACTGAAGGTTATATTTGAGCAAGAATGTTTTTCTCCAAAGTGTTGTTTGCCCTTCGCCTTTGCATCGTGAAGTATTACAACGCACTACCTAATACAACTAAAACTCACCATATGGTGACTAACCACTGCAATAATGTGATCACTGTGTTATAACTCAGCTGTTAATTCAAGCACTTTACTGCAGAAAAAGCATGCCTTATGGTTGGAGATAATTTTTTTTTTTTTGCTATTCCTGGTTGATTCAGTCTCTGTTAGATTGGAAAAACTGACAACACTGCATTGTCTAAAGAATTGCACAAAGATATGTTTAATTAATGAGTTTATTTCTTGGCTTCATGATGTTCAGAGAGGCAATAACAAGACACATTCAAAAGGTACTTGTCACTCAACAAGAATATAGAATATCTCTAATTAGATTTATACAATGCTATATCTATGTTCCTAATTCTAGAAAACAAGTCTTTTTGATCTAAGCAGTTCTTTGACTAACAATAAGGTTTGCAACACCTCATGGATGTCAAATCTTCTCTTGCCATCTAGGGATGGCAATTCTGAGATTCCCTACTGTTTAGAGACCTAGAAGTCTTTTGGTTGAAATAATATGTATAGATATTTTATTGAAAAACTTGTCTATATAGTGACCTCTTGGGCTTGAAAATTTTGCAGGACAAGACATTTAATGCACTCTAGCAGAGACTGGTCTTCTGAGCTACATTTTGCAAAATATCAGAAGAGATAAACTAATAGATGAAGTATAAGGTACATTTATCTGAGCATATAATTTTATTTTTTTTAAAATTAAAATTAAAAGGAGATTATTTGTATCATTCCTTGTTGTGATGATGATACTTTTTCCTTGTCATATATATAAGTAAATGAGAGAGAGAAAGAGGTAGAGTATGTACAAGTTGCAAATATTATTTTTGTCTTTAGAAGTCAAAAGATGAGGCTTCAGGTAATTCCAGGGCTGGTGAGTAGGCGACATGGCCAAGGAGCTGGGAGGGGACTGTATTTTTTTAGAGCAACACTGCATGAGGAGTTGGCCTTTAGTGGGCTGGGGAGTCACAGATATCTTCTGGAGAGATCCCAGAGTCTGGGGAACAACCATCTGCTGCTGGTATGTGCATGCATTTCTCTGTGCATAGGTGTCTCTAGGGGTGAGGAATTTGGGGAGAGTGAGGATTCAGGACCACACCATAGCTGCCTATGTGTCCAAGGACAGATACTATGGGATCTATAGTGTGGCTGTGGGGAGAGGATTGGGGCAGAACGGAAGGGGAGTGGGAGGTGAATACAGGGTCTCTAACAGTGGCTGACATGAACCTGCAGCTGCTGGGGCTCACATGCCCAGATGCCAATAGCTGGAGAGATTGGGGTGCAGGAACAGCTTCTGGCTGTACCAAGGGCCTGAGCCAAGCTTCTGCAGGGATCCATAGTGTAGCTCCACACATTTCCCACTACCAGACCTGTCTCATAAATGATGAGGCGCTGGTGTTCTTTGGGTTAATGTGTGACCTGATCATGTCTGTCTGTGTGGTCCTGTGTGGCTAGGTCTGTGGATATACACGTGTTATATACATATATTTGTGTGTGGACCTAATGACAACACATGCTCAGCCTCACTGCTGGTTAGACCTGGGACACACAGCTGCAGCAGCATCAGCTCTACCAGACTACAGATTCAGTCTCCTCTTAGCTACTTATGCTGAGTTAAGCATCAAATTGTGCATGTTTGTCATCAAAAAAAGTATCTAGATACCTCCCACAGTTTGGCAAAAAATTAGGAAATAAAACCAAAAAATAAATGTATCACTTGCATATAAACCTGTGCATTACATTAAAATTAGTCCTTTATGTTCTCTGGAACATCTTACCTTAAGTCTGTTGCTCAAGGAATTACCCTTTCATACATTTTAATTCCTTATATACTAATATACCAGCATTTCAATGAGCTAGTTCAGGCAGGTAAAACAGCAATAAGCTGCTTGGTCTGTAAGGGGCTCTGATTTCTGATGGTTTAGCTCTGCTGTTAGATCTGAGCACACTGAGAGGAGCATGAGGACTGTCATAAGCCTTGTGAAAGGAGCCTGTGGTGGAAGAAAATTAGGCAGCTTCCAGCAAAAATGGACATTGCCCCAGATTTCCTGCAATGCAATGACAGGCAGAATTTTTTCTACTGGTTTTCTTTGTGAAGAGAAAATAATTTTCAACTTTTCTTCTTCTCAAGAGAGATTTTCTTTTGTCTAAGTTTATTATGCACTGCAACTATAGAAATTTTCTTCTATGAGCACTTAGGTCAACAACATTGGTCATATACCTTTAGCAGCTATCCCATCTGAAATTGTTGCAGCAAGAACTGGGACTTCTTTTCGTGACCAAGGTGACTGTAGAACAGTCATAAGAACACAAGAAGCCTTTGGTAGGAGCATGCATTGTATACAAGTATAGCTGGACACAATAAAGAGTAAGAGATGATGATAATATTATGATAGGGATTAATACATTCTCTACAAATTTAAATTTTAGACTTCCTTTCTATTACATTGTCAATCAGTAGTATCTTCTATTATGTATTAATTTTAAGTTAGAACATAAAGAAATAGCTTTAAAAACAATGTGTAGATCCAAAATTTTCAGCAATCATTTCTGTTATATATATATAACTCCTCAGTTTTCTAATCTAGTTAAAAGGTATTACAAAACCTTGGAGTTTGCTAGTACAAAGGAAATTATTTACATAAGAATAAGTGAAAAAGGAAAAAAATATGACAGTATTAAACTGGAAAAATAAGGAAATTATTTTAAGTATTAAATGTATGCCTTTATTAAAAAAAAAAACCATATATGCTATTGATTCTTTATTGATTGTCTTCCTTCTGCATATTTTTCACTTGGCTTTTATTTGGTCTGTGAATTATTGCACAAATCAATCATTATGGCAGACATAAATTGAATAAGATCTGAGAAATACCATAGCATGGATCTTAGGAGATCATTTTGTCCTTCAGTCTGCTTCAAGGCAGAACTAGCACTCCTCCTGACAGATATTTTTGTTTAACCTTTTCTTAAAAAAATTTATTATAGATATCCCTAGGCAATCTATTTCCATGCTTTATAGGTCTCACCACTGGAAATACCTCCTAACCTGGTGCCTTTTTCTGCAATTCTACCTTTTTTTTTTTTTAAACATAATTCATTAAATACTATCTGCCCTCAGTCCTTTCTCCTTTAGGCTAATGATTATGCTTTCCATGCTTTTCTTTTCTCCAAAGTCTTGCCTTTCTAGACTTTCAATGAAAATCAGGAATTGAGAAACTTTAGACATCTCATCAACCCTTACATTATTTATAGCTTCCAGGAAATGCTATACTTGCACCTGATTACAAACCTCCATACAAGGGCTTAATAATGCCAGAAGAAAGTGCAAAAACTAGTTTTTTTCCCCATTTTTGTATGAAAGCCATTTGTTTTGATAGAACTGTACATAAATACACAGCATAGATATCATCCTTACTTTAGCTTGTGATCTACTATAACCTCCTTGACTGTGAAGTTGGCATATATCGGTGCAGTTAATTATTCCTCCTTACACTGAGGAAACTTGCAGCTGTTCTTATCATATCATTGATATTGCTATTTTAAGTTTATTTCTTCAATTTCTTAAGACTCTTTAGCACTCTAATAATATTTTGCCACATTTTGCAGCTCCTCCTAGTCTAGTTTCATCTGTCATGCTGTCATTGCAGAGGTAATTTGTGAAAGTATTATCATACTTTAATCAGACATATAAGCTACAAGACAAAGAATTCTGACGGTGATTGTAACTGTAATAATTTTATTAGAAATTCAGTTAGTATGTTATATTTGCTGGATTCACCTCAACATAGTGAAGCACAAGGGACAGACATCCTGCATTCATATTCATACACAGAACTATAACCAGGAAGGGCAAAGAGAGTGTGAAATTAGGATTTCGGTAAAAATAAGAATGCTACAAAAACCCAGATTAAACCAGACACTTACTTTAGATATCAACACAATTAGCACTTAAAGTTTTGATCTTGATCTAGTTGCACAGCATTTATAACGATGACTAAGCACCAAAGCAGCTTTATAAATTCACTCTTAGTCCCATTTTCATTTTGTAAGCTTTCAGTAGATTTTTGGATTTCATCAGACTGCACCAAAGCCACAACTAGATCAATATGAAAAGCTCTTTCCTTTCTTTTTTTTTTCTCTTTCATTTTACTATCTTAGATGCTCAGTTGTGTCTGGTATGCTTCTGTTTGCTTATGTCTCTTCTTGATGGGACCTCTTGTATCACTTGCCACATTTGCTGATGATCTCTTTGGACCATGCTGAGCAGACCCTCAAGAAGGAGCTTTCCTTCAGGAGAAGCATTTACTGACCCTGAGAACAGCAGTCAGGACAAGGCAACTAGCAGCAATCTCTCAGCAGCCAGCACAGCCCTGTATTCTTTTAACTTTCTTTGTACTGAAGAGTTTTTTGAGAAAGAAGAAAATATTAGCTTTTTAGATAGTATCTAGTACAATCTTAAAGGCATCCAAGATACCAACAGAGAGCTGGCGGATATGATCAAGAAAATATGGGATACTTGTTTTTTTCTTGAGTGTGATTAGATGCCAGGAATAAAACTGGCACTAGAGGCCTCTGTTTAGGCACTTGAATTCCACCGAGGTTGTGTGAGTATGCCGGTTTCGAGTCTTTTTAGTCTGTTAAGGGAGGAGCTTACCATCAGTCACTTACAGTAATCAGTTCCTTGATTACAATGCTTTAGTTCTTGTTGAAGAAAAATGAAAATAAATATTTATAATATCCAAAATATACACTATAATTCAAAATGCTAATAAATACTGACATTAATTAAATAAATAAACCCATTTACATCAACAGTAAATTCGAAATATGACTCTCTTCTTTTCCTTGAATACAAAAGCTAGCTGCATGTTGAAATGTTCCTTATATAAAAATCTGATATATTTTATGTCTTAGATTGCATTCGTCTTAGAATGCATTTATCAGAGAATCCCTCTGTCTGTGAAGTATGTTGTCTTCTATAAGTAATCTCGTTTCTTGAATCTTTCAGGAAGGTCAAACTATTTTTTTCTCTCTTATGTCCATCTTTATTTCACCAGTTCTTGGAACTTAAACATTCCTAATTTATTTGGAAGATAATATTAGACAGGCAAATTCAACAATGTTATTTCTTAAGAGATAAAATATCAGATCATAATAATCTTTTCTGTTAAATATGTTGATTCATACCTTGGTGTCTCAAAAAGGAGTGAAACTCCTTTATATTTTTTAACTTTGCCTTCACTTTTCAATGTGAAGTATATTTCACATAAAACTTGATGTTATTTAAATACTTGATACAGGCATTTAAAGGTATAAGCATGTGTAGCTCATTAATAGTCTTTGACTGAGACCAGACATGATGGCAATTAGCATTTCTGGGATGATAAAAGCTTGAGAGTGATTTTGGCTCCTTTTAATGATTTTGGCTGCTTTTAATATGTTTTTTTTCCTCTAGAACATAATAAATTTTTACTGAAATATTCTTGACTGAATTTTTTCACTTACGATATAACTATTGTTCTTTAAAAAGTTTCTGGAATGTTATTTAGAAACCTAAGAGATTATTTGATATTTGCCATCCATACCTGACAGCAAATCCATATGCTTCATGCTGGTTGCAGGTCACCATCTTCTGAAATATTTTCATGAATATACAAATGACATGAATTGCAGTTTCACAGTAATAAAGTGATTCTGGATGCTCAGGGATTTTTTGGATGTGCAAGTAACAACTTTAAAAAAAACCCATTCATTTCTTCCTACTGTTTTCAGCTGTTCATCTTAGATGTTTCCCGTATATCAGCCAAATACATTTATAATGACAGTAGTACAATATTTACTTCCATTATAAGGATTTTCTGTCCTTGATGAAGGTTTCTAAGGATGCTTTTCTCCTAATACATTGGATACTACCATATTTTATTTTGAAATAGGTTAACTCGTAAGGTGTTGCTAGTGAATTTGGGTGTTGTTTCTTTGAGATTCTTCTTAATATTGAGTTTTATTCTGCAGGATAGCTTGAAGCCATAGGTGAATTAGTATTTCTGCCAAAGGAGACTTTCTCTCAAAAGAAATTGTATTTATACCTGACTGTGAAAACTAGTACATTAAATATGGTCTTCAGTAACATTTCCTTCAAAGTGTCAGTAGGTGACAGACAGTTGTGTTTAATGGGTAGACTTTTATGAATCCCCTTTCATATTTTTCCAATCTTACTCTTTTATAAATTGCCTTTAGAACTTGTTGAAAAATGTAATCCTGGTATAAAAGTAAACAGCTCCATTAAGGCCATAAGATTAGGAATGAGTTAAATCCAGGCATTTTTTGAAAGCCAGGTACAAAATTAACCACAAGCAAACACCATCACTCACACTGTGCACTGTTCCTTATTCTGATTAAATGTAATGTTAATGTTAATTGCCATATAAAAGCTCTGCTACAGTTTCCTAAAATGTCCATTTAGTTGAAGGGTTTCTTCATCTGTTTGTTTGTTCTTAATAGAAATCAAAACCTTTATGGAGAGCTGCTTCTTTGAAGCCAACATGTTCTTTCTACCATGAAGATATAAAATGCTAATTTAGCTCCTAAGCTGTTCTGAATGATTCGATTAGATTTCTTCTATATCCTACTTCTGGTTACACCTTGGATTTTCTTGATGTTTCTTTTTTTTTTTTTTAACTATAAAATGGCAACACTGACATCCAGTGTCTAGTTAAATTAATTGCAATTGAGTAGTCCTTAAGGGTACTCCAGATGCAAATCTTCTATTCCTTACATAATTTCTAGGTATGTTTAAAGATGACAGCACATCCTACAAAGTAATAAAAACAGCCTTCTAGGAGATAATTTGTGCGACTGAAAGACAAGGGAGTGAATAAAAATATTGTTAAATATCAACGCAATGATGAAATAAGTTACTTCATATGAAGCTACAAGGCTGCATTACTACCAAAAGGAACTCCATTTCAAGTTTTACAGGCAGAAGGATATAATTCTGTTTTTTTTCCCCAGATTTTCTTTAATGGACAAATTTTCTTCAGATTAGTAAATTTAAAATTTTTGTTCCACTTTTTGGAACATTCAATTTTTCCCCTCAAATAGTGCTTGTGCATTTTAGACTTGAAGGATATAGTCAATGCTAAAGAAGGCCTATAAAAATATAAGAAAAAATATGAAACAAAATTATTTTGACCATCCTGTGTACAGTGTGCAAATCTACTTTGAATCAAAAAAATTATTTCAGTTGGAAGCAAAAATGCTGGGACTTGTGAAAAGAAAGGACGACCTTGCCATATGTCTATGCATCAAAGGAGTTCAGCTTATTTTCCATTTCTTAGAAGACTATTTTACTTAATAATTTATAAAAATGTTTGTTTTACGTCTCTCTAGTATTCTTTGCTACATCTGTCTAACATTTTGCAAAAAAAATTTCCTTTTTATTGAAGAAATAATAAGTTTGGTGGGTATATAATATTTCCAATATATGGCACAGTTAAATTTTGGGCTTTTCTTTAGGGAATCAGGCTTTCAAAGTTGAAGAATATCAAAAGAAGACAAAGCAAAGGAATAGAACAAAATACAATCTAGTCTTTATTTTTGGACTAAATAGATTAAATTTATTTAGAAAAAATATTTAACTCAAATCTCTCACTCTAGCTTATTGGTGGAAAAGAGAGAATACACACCATGGCCCTGCAATGAATGAAAACTTTTTTTTTTTTCTTAAAAATGTATGAAAATGAAATGTTCCCTTTTGCATTATATAGAAATTTTCAATTCAAATCCTGAAAGAACAAATTTGACCTTGATTTTTTTCAGAAAATTTCTTGTCATCCTTGTTGTTCATTGGAGTGCATCAAAATGACTGTACAATAGTGCTTAAGATAATTTTTTTACTCATTAAAACTAGTCTTTATAATGCCAGATTTTTTCAGGGGTTGTTTATGTTATTTCAACTGCCAAGCCATTTGCCTTTGTTAGTTGGATATTTTTAATATTCTAATAATACAATGTTTGATTTATTCATCCAATTCCAGAAAGGTTTGAAGACTTCTCTAAGTTAGAACAAAGTAATAGCATTCAGGAAGCACTTCTTGACGTACAAAATGAGGTCCTGAATACTTTTAAAGTTTCAGAGAGAAACTTGGTAAAAAAACTCCATGTTATTAACTAGATAAAAGAAATACAATTTAAAGATAGTGTGTTTTAGCATGAAAGAAGGCCTAGAATTGTTCGGAACTTTGTCGTGGTTTAACCCCCAGCAAACAAGCACAGTCAGAGACACAGCACTCCACAACTGCTCACTCACTTCCCCACCAGCAGGATCAGGAAGGGAATCGGAGGAGCAAAAGTGAGAAAACCCGTGGGTTGAGATAAAGTCAATTTAATAGGCAAGGCAAATAGGTAAGGCATGTACACAAGCAAAGCAAAACAAGGAGCAGATTCACTGCTTTCCATGTCAGGCAGGTGTTCAGTCATCTCCAGGAGAGCAGGGCCTTGTCACACATAATGGTGACTTGGGAAACCAACCACCACCACTCCAAATATTCCCCTCTTCCTTCTTCTTCCTCCAGTTTTATATGCTGAGTATGATTTCATGTGGCATGGGATATCCCTTGGGTCAGTTTGGGTCAGCTGCCCTAGCTGTGTCTCTTCCCAGCTTCACATGAACTCCCCAGCCCCTTGACCAGTCTGTCAGACTTAGGAATGGAAAATGCTTGGATGCTGTGCAAGCCCTGATCAGCAATAACAAAAACATCTCTATATTCTCAATAATGTTTTCAACACATCCAAAGCACAGCCCATACGATCTACTCTGAAGAAAATGAACCTATACCAGCCAGAACTAGCACAAGCTTTTTGCTTGCTTTTCATCAACTGCTGAATAACTACAGAGGAACCTCTGTGTTTAGAGACGTACAAAGCCTTACGCTGGGTTTGTCAAAAATAGTTGCTTAAGAAGTCAAGAACTTGCTAAAAATGTCATCAAGCTACCAGAAATAGTCTTAGTGAAAAGGCATAGTCAGAGAAGTCACCTGTGATCACAGTGGCTTATCTGATATTCTGTTTAGAATGAACAAGAGTTGTTACTCTTTGTCTACCATACTGCTGGGGTATCAAAGGCGCTGCCAAAGTGAGGTAGAAATTGCTCAGTAAGCTAAACCATTCTTTAACAATACAGACATTATTTCTTGATAACTCCCTCTGTGGATACTGTGTGGATTCCTCAGCATGAAGTGTTTGAGTCTGAAAATGCAGAGAATTGCTTCACACCGAGGATACACTGAGTGCCTTTATAAAAAGTTAATTTCTTACAGTACAAGTTAAATGGATAACCCCTAACGCTCCGGGCATGAATTTCCTCAAATAAGCTAGTTAATATACTACACTTCATTTCTGACATCTAGGGGAAGTGAGGAAATGGTTTTAGAATTGCCCCAGTACTTTTCATTCCATTTTAAAAATCAATTTTGACATTCTGTAATCTAAGTTTCAGAGACAGTTAGGTACTTCAAGACAAGATTTGCGAAATATGTTGCTGCTTTGGTGGCAGGTGAGAAACACAGCAGGCTAGATGTCAAACTAAGACATCATTATCTCTAACTATTAATTCACAATATAAATGAACATGGAATACCCAATGTAGCTCTGGAATTCCAGTTCAAGAGACACATAGCAGAAACTGAAAACAAAGAGACTTTACAGGTGATCAAAGGTATAGCTTAGTTTTCATGAGAATATAATCAGGACCACTAATCTGGAAAAGAGACAAAAACAGAGGGATATGATAGAAGCAAGGGATATGATAGCTACATAGAGCAATGGATCTGATAGAAGTTTTTAATATCCTCATATTAAGGTCAACAGACAACAGATGTCTCTATTAAGTAAAAGAACAGGGTGTATCAAATAAAATAAACAGAGTGCATATTCGAAACAAAGAGAAAAAGAAACTTTTTCACATAATGCATAGTAGAAAACATCTGCTAGTGTTATCAAGATTTTGCAGACTCTTTTGGACACTGATAAATGATACTGAAGGTGTTTTGTTTAGAATCTTGTAACAGTGTGTGTTGGAAGGCACCTTTGAAGCTGATCTAGTTCCAGCCCTTCTGCCATAGACAGGGACATCTTTCACCAGATAAGGTTGCCCAAAGCCCCATCCAATCTGGCCTTCAACACTTCTGTGATGGTTTAACACCAGTCAGCAACTAAGTACCATGCACTCCTCCATTTTGATGGAATGAGGAGGAAAATCAGAAAGAAAACTTTAAACTCCTGGGTTCAGATAAGAACAGTTTAATAATTGATATAAAATATGATAGTAATACTATGAATGATAAAAATACAAATTTTTTCTACTGCTACTATTACTGTTACTGATGGGGGCAGGGAGGGAGGGGCAAGGAATGGGGGGAGAGAGAGAGAGAGAGAGAGAGTGTGAAAAAGAAAACCCAAGAGAAACAAGTGACATACAATACAATCACTCCTACCACACTGACTGATGCCCAACTCATCCCTAAGCAGTGATCAGGTCCTTCCAGCCAACTCCCCCCAGTTTAGGATGAGTATGATGTTCTGTGGAATGGAATATCAGCTTCTTTTACACCTGGCAGAGCATGGGACACTGAAAAGTCCTGATTTAGAATAAACACTATTAATAACTATTAAAACATGTCCATGGTACCAACACTAGAATCATACTAAATCAAAACCACAGCACTTCGCCAGCTACGGAGAAGATCATTAACTTCAACACTGAAATATATTGTGCACCTATGATCTAACTTTAGCCTTCTAAAATTCAGGTGTGTTTTCTGTACTGTTTATTTGATACTAGATCAACACAGGCAGATACCATCTTCTACAAAATATTTCCTCTTATCTATTTAAGGCTTCATTTTTAGGATGGAATGGATTGCCCTAATAGACATGTTTTTTCCATGTCTAAATTTGAGAAGGATTAATAGCTTTTCTGGACCCTTTTGAAAAGTAGTCAAGTTGCTTATGATATTTGGCACAATGATACAATTGACAATGGAAAAAAAGAAAAAAAAATTAACAAGAATCAGAAAAAAAGCAGTTGAGAAAACACAGTTCCCTCCAAGGCCATCTGCTTTTGTTTAGGTAAATTTTTATAAGGAAAAAATATTCTATTAGGGCACATGGGTGAATATTCATTATTTCTTTGAGGTTGAGTGAACGACTTTGCCACTGGTAGCAGTAAAAGTTTTTATCCACAATTTTAGCATCTTTTCTTTACTACCACTAGCCACAGAAACTCTGTTATGGGGAATTTTATCTATATGTTCTTCCTCAGTTAGGCCTCATTTCTGACTAGCATTTTGGGCAGTGCTGCCCTCCACTGCCCTTGTGTGGAGCTAATGAAAGACATTACAGTTCTATAATTCCACAATCCTTATCCTTGGCTGTGAAGGAAAAGGCTCTTCTATGGCCTTCTGCATTTCACTCTCTATAATCTTGAACATATTTTCCAAGATATGAAGGAAGGATTCTAAGTCTTTAAACTTCTTTAGAGAAAAAAAAGATTTTGAAAGAAATCAAGTTCTTTGCTAGCTGAGTCTACATTCCAACAAACTATAGTCACTGGATAGACAGCTAGTAAGTTAAGTCTCTGTCTCTAGGATGAAGAAATACAATTTCAAGTGAGATGGAACTATGTCTAAAAGTTAATAAAAAAATTATCACTTCAAGTGTCCTTAAGACCATACGATGCTCTGTAAAATCCTGTCCTGAACATGCCATGCCATACACAATCTCACCAGAAGCAATCCAGAAAGTAAAAAAAGAAAAAAAACCCAAAAAATAGAAAAAAAAAAAAAAAGCTGTTGCATGGATCTGAAGTAATGCATAGGAAAAGAAATCACAGGTGAATTATCTTGGCTTGAAATGCAATAATAAAGGCAAGAAGGAAGAAAGGGGCTCTTCAAAATGGAAAACTTCTAGACTCCTTACATAGGAGCTAGACTTCTGGCGTAAAAGTCTGCCTGCAAGGTAAAATGTTCTTCCAAGGCTAAGGCTCAGTTACATTAAAAAAAAAAAGGCAGAGCAGACACTACGTTTAATAATTTCATGTTTCAAAGTCCTTAGTGAGATACAAATATTTTTCTGTTATTTTCAGATTATGAAACCATGAATAGCCACCACAAATATAAAGATACTAATTGATAGTGGGGAAGATTTTCAGGCTGGTCTACTCAGAGTTTTGGCCAGAGTGATAACTAAGAAAATGGACTAAAACAAGAAACCCATTTGTTTTATCTAGTACAAAAAATTGTTCAATTCAACTTGGTAGAAAATTCGTCCTGCCCTTCCCTGCCCTACATTGTCCTGTGCCTACCTCCTCTCTTTTCCTCTTCCCTTTCCCTCATCATCCCTTAACACATCTTCTCATTTTCTTTTCACCAGCTTTCTACCTGACATACACGTTGAAGTGAATCATTATTAACAGAAGGCACCCATTAAAAGAGATACTATTTGCAGAGTATAATAATTCCTATCCTCAAAGCTAAAAAGCTATTTATTTTTAGTCAGCAAACAAAGAGAAATTTAAATGTCTTTAAAAGAGAATTTTTAAAAAATTAGAAACAAGGAAATTTAAAAATACAGAAATATTTAATTTTATAATTATGTCTATATATGCAATAGAAAATAATGAAAATGTTGCAATAAATGTGCAATTAAATACTTCAAAATATTTATTTATTATGTCTGTTATATAGCATTTTGGCATACAATAAGTGTAAATAGATAATGCAAAAATTAAATTCTAGAGCAAATTAATTGGCTTAAATCTATAGAATGGGACATTACTGAACAAATCAAAATCCAGATTACCTGTTCTGACAATTCATCTGTGAAAGATACTGTAAAAAAAAACATTTCATAGCATTTTTGTAAAGAAAACATTTTTGCAAAAATTTTCATCCAGGGTTGTGCCTTTCTGTATCAGGTAAGGGAACTGATAGTAACAATTTTTTCTACTGTGATGTTACTACTCCTATTTAACCTTCAATTTAATTTATAGTCACAGTCAAAATCCAGTAGAATTTGCAGGGTTTTTTGAGAGACTAAAGAGCAATATTTTGCATGAAACCAGCATTTTATTAGCTTTCCGGAAACATTTATATATTTTAACTAATGGCTTGGATGAGGTGCATTTCAGAATTTCAGCTAAAAACATTTGTGTGTCTTGAATCTAACAAAGGTAGATAAAATTTAGTCAAGGTTTAAATATACTCTACCTGCTCCGTAGTCACAAGAACTTATGAATCAGCACAAATCAGAATATAGTAATAGGCAGTAGGTAAAAGAGCAATTAGGTTATGCTTCAATATAAAAGCTATTAAAGTTTGCTGTTGTAAACTTTAACTGCAACTATCTTGTCTTCTGTACAGCAGTCTTCAAAACGTCTGAACCTATCTAGGATCAATTGTCCTTCATACTACTGTCTCTTCATTAGTTTTGTTAAGTCTTTTTGAGATCAGTATAAATTTCCTTTTTCCAAATTGTCTTTATGAAAATTATAAATTTTCAGTTACAGATATTACATTTTGCAAGATTAAACTCATGTATAGAATTTTACAAAAAAAAGTTGCATTGTTCCATCATGTTCTTAATTTTTTTTTTTTTAACTTCTGTTTTCAGTTTAGAAACATAGAACAAAAGCTATTAATTTTCATTGAGTTATCTTGGGTAATATAAATTTCCTCAGTACTCTCTTTGGACCCTGGGCAATTATGGCAGTAGAAAAAAACTGAAAAAAAATAGCTTGAATACATTTTTTATTTTAGAATATTGGGTGTCACCTATTTTAAAGCAGACTTAATGAGCTGATACAATTAGCACTCTTTCTTGTCATCCTCAGGATAATGTAATTACATAACTATCTCACAAAGTTAATGGGGGACCTGTAACATTACTGAATTTAGTCAGGTCCTTTAGGTACATATATCAGAGTCTGCATACTAAAAACATACACACTAACATCAACACTCACTTGAATGAGCCATGCATTTCTGAAGATTATTTGTTACATTAAAAAAAAAAAAGAAAAGAGAAAAGAAACATTCTGTGGGGCACTGAGTAATAAGGTTATTTGGGCAGGAGCGCATGCAATCATGCAGTTAAAATGAAAGGGCATTGAGATGGACTTTATAGTCTTTGTTTCAGAAATGTTTTTCTTGAACTGGTTCTCTGACAATATTTATCTACTTAAGACCCCTTGTGATACTGAAAACAATCAGTCTTGCATCTAAACCCTCCTATACAGGCATACTTTAGATGAATGATCATTCTTCATCAGTTTTATACAGATTTTGGTGGGGAATTGTGCTGCCTCTGGCTAGAATGGGGTTAATTTTTTTTACAGCACTGCACTGGTGCTGTCTTTTGAAAAGAGACTGCTGAGAGCCCAGCAGTGCTTTGAGTATTTCTGAGCAGTACTTGCACATCATCAAGGCCTTCTCTGCTTCTTGCTCTCTGTCCTGTTCAGTGAGTAGGATGGGAATGCTCCAAACTGACCAGAAATATATTCCACACCATAGGATGCCATACTGAGCAACAAAAGCTTAAGAAGGGATGTTCATGGTTATGATTTTTATCTTCCCAGGAAAATGTTATGTATACTGAGGTCCTGCTAAAGGAGGCTAAACATCACCTGACAATGGGAAGTAGTGAATTAATTCCTCTCCTTTGTTTGCACACTTAGCTTTTGCTTCACTTTTAATCCATGGTGGAGGGTAATGAGATGCTGGATGGTGTCTGCTGTTTGGTGCCCATCAGTGACAAAGATAAAGCATAACTTGAATTTTCAGTGAGTATACTATTGTTTTGGGGGGATTTGATGCCATTATTGAAGCTTGACCACTGTACAGGTATGTTTAAATGCTATCAGATGGACACTGTAGCCTGATATTTTCTTATTTTGAAAAATATCAAAAGCTAGTTTGCAGAAGAATGAATAAGGACCTAGTGTCATCCAGTCTGCCTCACTTCAAATAAAACCCTCTGAACACAGGAAAAAAACCCAACCAAACTCAAAACAAAACAAAACAACCCAAACAAAACAAAAGAAAAACAAAACAAAAAGCAAAAGCAAAAACAAAAACATAAAAGCAAACAAAACAAGAAAACTAACATTTTGACGCACAACAAATAAATTTATCCAGAGTACCTAGAGACTGGGAGTCTGTTCTCATCTCCAATATAGACATGTACAATGCACCATTAGAAAATTCTGAATGTGAGATTAGATGGCAAGAGCAGACTAACCCCAGTGGAGGGAAATTTTCCGTCACAACTCATCTTCCAGAATAAACCATCTGAACTATACATAAAGCTTAACCTTTTTTTTAGTGTCTTGACTGGTATCCTTATAGGACTGATAGAGATTAAATAATGCTGGAATTGCTGATGATTTCTTCCTAAAAATGGAGTCTGTGCCAAGCCAGGAGGGAAAGAAAATATCACCAGTATTTTGTTTTATTTGACAAATGCATACTACATGCTTAATGGCCATTCTTTGAAACTGCAGCCTACAGATGTCAGCCAAGACACCTTTAAACCAAAGGCAAGAAAAGAACCAGCTCTCCAAGGCATAGTTTCCTTTATACTATGGGTTGGTTAAGGTTGAAAAGTGAGCTCCCTTGTCTTTGACTTCATTTGAAGTTTGAGCCCTAGATCAGTCCCTTCTGCCTTCTTAGTTCCTACTCACTGCTGTGTGCCACCTCTGCCCTGGAAAGATTTGTTTCATGCTGCTGCCCAGGTTATATCTTTTGCAGATGATAGAAGTATATAACTTTCAGACTTTTATGACAATCTGACAATAGATTTACATTATTCACTGAATTCTTAAGTTCTGTCTTGAATACATATGAAAATATTTATTTCATTGATATGTTTTCATCAAAGCATTTGGGGCGGTACAAACTGACTACTTATTTTATTCCCATAACATTTTTCTGTAACATTTATGTCCCATGTTCTCAACGGCTTTAACCTTGTGTTTATACCTTATGTTCTTATGACCCACACTCCTCCTCCATAGGAATAAATACATTGCAAAATCTCATATTTCACATTCTTACATGACCTTTTAGAGAATAAGATTGAATTAATAAGGATGAAGTGCACGGTATTTTACTTGGATTGCAGTGGTCAATTTATAGACATATGATGGGAAACAGTGGGTTAGGAAGCTGTTGTTTTGAAACTGATCTTAAGCAAATAGATCACAAGCTGAACATGAGCCACCAGTGTCATGCCCTGTGCAAAAGGCAAATATCATTCTAACATATTTAAATACTGGTTTAACTCACATGAATTGTGAATAATCCATCAAATCTTTTCAACAATATTGACGTTTCAGCTAGCGTGTGGTGGTCAGTTTGGGTTATTGTGGTTAAGAAAGATGTGTACAAATGCGATGCTGGAGACAGCTGTGAGAATGATCAGGCATAAAAAGGAAGGAACTAAGAGAAAAAAAGAAAAAACAAAAAAAACAACAAACAAAAACCCTGGAGATCTTTTTTCAATAAATTGAATTTAAAACTTTCTTCCAGAGATGGCATAATACTAGTTTTCACAAAATGAATAGGGCCAAAAATTTAAATAATAGTATGAAAGATCCAGGTATAAATATTATTAACCTCTGCAAAGCTGAGTTTTCAGAAGCACTGAATGACCTGGAAAAGCTGAAAGCTGAACATTGTTAAGGTCAGGTTGGACTGTTGTCTCTCTAGACTGAGCCTGCCTTGGTGTGAAATAGATAGACTGGATAACTTTGCAGGGTCATTATTTCCTTACATGATTTTATTAATAAAAATACGTTTTGAAGATTTAACTTAAATTGTGAATTGATGGGATATGTTTTATCCCATGCTAAGAACAAAGCATAAACTTTTACCATTAAAAAGGGAAAAACAGCTCATGCTTGAAAGGTTAAACATTTCGGACATTAGAATTTCCTGATTAGTTCTACTCATATGAGTGTATATGTGTTTCTACTATCATACCAATGACTTCTTTTAATGATGCTTCCTTTTTTTAAATATCCCTCATTCTCAGGTAATGAGTAGCCATTGTTATATACAAAAAAGTGTGTTATCCATAAAGTCTGCTACGTAACTTTGCAAGGTCCCGCATCAACCAGGATATGTAAATGTGATCAACATGAACAATGCCTCAGCTAGTTTTTTATCTTTCCTAACATTATCAGTATATTTAGAAGATATTACATGGAATGTTGGGTGATAAAACAAAAGACAAGCTGTGTATAGTTTTAAAGCAGTTATAACTTTTTAAAAGTCAACAGGTTTTTCATCTATTCCCCAACAGACCTTTGGTTACATAATGGGATATTTTCCTGTCCATTTCCTGTCTTGATCACTTTCTATTCAGTCTCTGGTGCTGCTGAGAAAAGTTTAAAAAATTATATAGAAGGAAGATGTATTTCCCTTGGAAACTGAGTAAATTGCTGAATCATTTCAAAATGGTATTTTGTGGCCTGACAATCAATCTAACAAACTGAATGCTAAAAGCTTAACCAGAGAGTCATAAAAATGAATTCGAAGTATTTACACAGTTTAAAATATGCAAGGCACTGTCACACATAGACCCACTTGCACACACATACACAAAGTTTTTTCTTTCAAAATTTGTATATATGCATATACGAATGCATACACATAAAGTTCAGCAATTGTATCACAGGGTATGTAACTTCCTAAAACTTTTAATAGGAAGCCATAAAGCTGTTTGTTATTTTCCCGTCAATATTTTTTTGCTTGAGCTGCTCCACTGAATTTCCTTCATGTGTTTAATGCAAGCATACATTTTCATGCAGCTTTTAAAATCTGAATCATCATTGCTATTATTCTGAAGGCAATATCCCCTTGCATACAAATCTGTTCTCTTCCAAATGTTTTGCAAATCAAAACGAAATTCATTTAAATGATAGGTATATATATATATATCAAACTGATTTGCATTATGCTATCAATTATTTCTCTTTAAACCTGAATCCTCAAAACCTGTTTGTTATACTATATTAAAGATAAACATATAATCACAATAGGGGCCTTTTATTGATGTATTACACAAATTCATCCCTAGAAGATAATTTTGGTGATACAATATTAGCACAATGCCACAATGACAATGCATTATTTACTGTAAATAGGTTTCTATGCTTCTCAATTTGTAATAAAGCACGCTTTTCTAAGTGTGTGGCTTAAAAAGACCTATTCATTAAGAAAGAAAGAATATATAAAAAAGAAAAATATAAAAGAGTTATATGAAGATGAGTTCTATATGCTTTAAACATCCCTTCTCAGTCTGTGGCCTGAGAAAATACTTGAACTCTTTCTCACAAGTACAGACAATTCTGTTTAAACAAGATTACTTTAGGATTTTGAGGTGTTCCTGTCCCAACTGCAGTGAAATCTGAGTTACGAGGATTGAAAAAGTTCTCTTCTGATACATGGTTTCTACACAGTGAACTACTCTACACTGGGAGTAGTTGTGGTGCAAGGTTTCCCCAAAGCATAACGGCCTCATGGGTCAACTCTGACTTGCACGGAGAGCTTTGAAACAGCAATCATTTCATAAATATTTTGCAAGAACACTAGCACAAAAAAAGGGAGGTGAAGGGAAGTTGTGGTTTGGTTTTGTTTATTATTTTCATTATTATTTCTAATCCAGGCACTGTCCAACAGAAAGAAGACCACAGCTTTCAAATTCATTGTACTTATTTGTCAAGGTGGCAGCAGCAGCTCTTTGAGGAGAGGCTGGGGCTGCCCTGGCCAGACACAGATCCAATCAGATCCAGCTAATTCCAGCCAGACACAGCCGGTTCCACCTGGTTCCAGCTGGATCCAATCAGATCCAGATGATTCCAGCCAGACACAGCCGGTTCCACCTGGTTCCAGCCGGATCCAATCAGATCCAGCTGATTCCAGCTGGACACAGCTGGTTCCAGCCGGTTTCAGCTGGATCCAACCGGATCCAACCATCTGCCACAGGACACAGCTGAGCCAAGGCCGGAGCGGAGGTGGCACTGGGGAAAAAAATTAAGAAAGGGCAAAATGCTACATGGAAAAAGAGAGTGAGGAAAAAAGAAAGTAAGAAAAGCATCTTTGCTGACACAGAGGTGAAAGATGAAGGAGGGGAGAAGGTGTTGCAGTTATGGGAGCACAGGTTCCCCTGCAGCTCATGGAGGAGCCCATTCAGGGCTGCAGCTATTATTGAAAAAGCTGTTTGTGCTTGCAATCTTATGAAATTAATTAAAAAAGTCAAGTTTTATCATTTTTGGTTAGAACTGCTGGTAACTTTGTGTATTTTTGAAGGATAACATTAGAAAATGTGTGAGTGAAGCTTGACATGATGCAGTAGCCATCTAGGCAGCATTTTCTTTGGCAGTAGAGAGAAGCCATCCTGGGAAGGTATTACACTCCACTGGAATAATGTTAGCATCCCACTCCTGTCACCAATTAAGATTATGACCCTCTGGAATAATATTAAGATTCAGTTATTTAAAGATGACTGCCTGAATTAAGAGACCTTATGCTAAAGTCAATACTAAGGATTGCATGTAACAATAAATGTGTGAAAGAGAGAAGTAGAAATAGGAATGGAACGAGGAGAAAGAGAAAGAAAAAAAAAAGGTTATAGTCACCACCATGTCTCCCCTGACCCTTCTTCTTCTGGTCTTCTCAGTGGTGGGAACCCCAGAGTGTTTTCTGGAGAAACCACTTTTATACAGTCCAAGTCACAGAATCACAGAATCAGTTATGTTGGAAAAGACTTTTGAGATCATCAAGTCCAACCTATGATTTAACACCACCTTGTCAACTAAACCATAGCACTGAATGCCACATCCAGTCTTTTCTTAAACACCTCCAGGGATGGTTACGCCAGAGGCATATATGCCTCCCACAACTCAAGATGGCATGTGTGTAAGCAGTTGCTTCCTTCCCCAGAAGTTTTGTGGGAATACATTACTCAGATCTGCCTCACCAAGCCTTGCATCTTCCTGTTATTGCATCCGTGCTTTTCCCACAGTTTGCACAGTGGAGTCTTGTCTGGTGTGCTAATTTCAAACATTTCACCTTCTTGTTGGCCTGAAATTAATGCCTTCCTGTTTCTCTTCTGTGTCTGTTGTGGTGGCTTATCTTGTGAGGACTTCCTCCTATGACAGTGCTTTGAGACAAGTTGACTGCATTCTTTAAGTCCTGACAAAAGGATACTACAGAGGCTAATCTGGAAGGAAAGCCTGTATAAAGAAAGAAAGATTTTGCAAATATTTAGCCACTGGGAGCTGTGAAAGCAGAAGAATGGATGGAAGCTTAATGCACTGTAACGTCTACATTACTAGGACAACAGCTTTCTTTGTCTCCATAGGAAAATCCTACATTGTTTTTTTTTTTGTTTGTAGGAAAACCACTTTTGTTAACAGGGACTTCTTCCAAGTGATTCAGTACATCATCTGCAGCTCATTTTTTCTACACAGTGCCGATATGAACCAGGACAGATCTTAAAAATTATTAATTCTTAGACAAAGAATGGCTTCTGTAAGCCAAAACAACTGAAAACTGAGATGGAACTACACTTGAGAGGAAACTTGATTTTACATAAGGATATCAGGAAGCAGGCCTTATTTTGCCTCCATGTCCTTAGTGTCTCAGTCTTTTTACTTTTCTGTTTTATTTCTACAAATATTGAAGACATAATCTACACGGCCAGTTTCCATGCCTATGTGCTTGTTCTGAAGTCTGTAAACATTAAGAAAGAGTTTAGGCTCTTTTAGGGGAAAGCAAGTCATAAGTCAGAATTTATATGCATGTCTGAAATTCCAGAGCGGCAGTAATTGCTTCCAGTGTGACTATTACCAATATAAACAATACTTACATTAAGCGGTTTAAGTTTGGGGTATTTGGCTTGTTTTGATTTTACTTAACAGTGATCACTGAAAGATTTTTTAAAATTTTTTTTTTAATTTTTTTTTTTGGTGTGCGTCTTTGACTTTTTAAGGAAATATTACTTTGTCAAGACTAGCCTTTGGCAACACATGCCTGTGTCAGCTCTCATTGTCCCTCATTGAATCAATTCTAATTTACATCTGCTCTATCATGTCCATAATTTGTCTTTCACAAAGTCATGGCTCATAGCTTCGTTAATCATGACAAAATTTCTAACTTTCAAAGTGTTGTGGATATCTTGGGTGCTGATGGGATGGATTTTAGTATTGAGATTCATCACTTGTGCTGTAGCGCTTTTGAATTCTAGAGAGGCATGTTTGCTTTTCATCATGCAGACACTTATTCACTGACTTACTTGGAGAATGTCATGCATATTTACAGAAAGGAATTTCTCATCTAAAGCTTGAATACATTATTTATAATTACTGTTATTATTGATTATGTCAGTGTTATATTGTGGCTGTGAATATGGTTGTTATTTTCCCCTAAAACTGGAATATTAGTTTTGGAATCAGAATTGCTATTTTCTATATTTTCCAGTGGGTGACTGTGGACACATTGCTTAGAACTACTTATGGCTCAGGTTTTTTCCAAGTTTAGACACAGTGTCTAAAAATCCATCTGAGCTAAGAAATAAGACCAGGCCACTCAATACAGAACAAACATCCATCTACCATAATGAAAATGGTTAAAAAAATATCTGGTTTGAATATGCAGAGTATAATAGTTCTGTTTCCTAATTTCCTTGTACTTGACTTTGCATGCTTCCAGTACTTTTTGTACCTATCTCAGGAAGTAATTAAATTTCTAAAATTAAATTTGATTATGCATATCACATCTAAATACATGCAAACCCAGAGATATGAGTTCTTTCTTTCTAGCTGTGTATTTCAACAGGAAAAGATCTTTCCTCTCTAACTTCAATAAAAGAGTACTATGGAGGAACTTGCCCTCTCCCATAAGTATTTAGGAACATTTCATCAAGGGAAATACCTCTTATTAAAAAATCCCTAATTTACATGTTTGAATGAGACTGCTCTTTAAGTTTCTTACTCACCCATCTGAAGGTAGAGGGAAAAATTCTGTCCAATGGAATCTCGACTATTATATTTACATATGCAAATGAACAGACAATGGAAGATTGATTATAGAACATGATTTCTAGATTATATCTATGATATAAATATAATTATAAAGTCAAATTGAAAATTATTATAAACATAACCATGAGAAATACCGTTGAAATCAAAGGAAGATAGATAAAATTTGCAGACGTTCCTCAAGTTTCTACACACTTTTAAGACCTATTTAATGGTTAAACCGTTATTTAAATTTTTAATCTAAGTTTGTATTTCAGGCACATGATCTGAAATAAACCCTATTTCTATTAAATATCCTTTTCTGAAAATATGTTGTACTGTTCCTATTAGAAATGGGGAAAGAATAATAAAACTAGGAAAGCTAATAGCAGCTAATAGGCTCTCACAATTATTTGTGTCATTATCTCGTCTGTAAGGCAGACTAAAACCAGTGTAGATCCCATGAGATATTATAATTGGTATTATTTAATTTATGAAATAGGAGTTATGTCACAAATGCCAAATTTTGTTCTCTTTACCTTGCTCACCCATATAGTATGAATTTATTCTTTATCACATCTGAAATCCATTACCATGTTACTCATAGCAAGTATCCATAAATTATATGTTCTATTTTCCCTCTCTGAAAGACATTAAATGTATATGAGAACTCATCCCAAATTCTAGGTTGAATTCCAGCGTTTTTCACATTTTGAAAATTAGGTTTTCAAGGTACATCTTATATTTGCTATGGAGACACAGTTTACAGTAACTATGTCAATAAACTATAACATTTTTCATTTTGCATTTCTCTGTAGTATAGCAGGAAATAGAATGCAAACCAGGCCTTAAGGATAATTTTAATGTAATGTAAAACACAGTATGGCTATGTATGATTATGAGTTTCTTCAATAAGCTTTGTTTATGGGAAGTGACAGTTCTGAATTACAGCAGTACATTGAAAGTTATAAAATCTGCTAGATTTTATAAGAAAAAAAAAGAGTTTAATCTTTCTTAAGTGATAATTTAAAGATTTGCTCGCCTTAGATATTTTAATCTGTCTCACCTAAGTAAAGTTAGATAAAGTGACATATTAAGTGGCAAGGTTTACCAGGGAGAGTTCTAACATAGCATTTGGAAAATAATCGTAACTAAACTATTCATTTTACATAGATTGCCAATAAAATTTAAGAGACTGTATTACTCATTCTGATGACATGAAAAATTTCTTTGGCACAATTATTTTTTCGCATCTTCAAATTTTTTTAAAATTTTTTTTAGAGAAAATGCATTTGATCTTCCTGGGCCAAAAAGAGCCTAATCTTAAACAAGAGTTTCTTGAATGGTATCATAAATAAGAAAGAACAGTGGATTTGTCAGTAAAATTACACTCAGAGAACTATAAACAGTTATCAGCACAGAAATCAGTCAAAAAGGCAAGTACAGATTTATGTATGAATAACAACTTTTGATTTAGCTGAGCACTATGTAGCTAAAAATGTTTGGCATTTTTTTCTAAAAAATAGTAAAGAGTGTGATAAATGCTAAAGCATTTGTAGAAATTTAAAAATCTTGAAAGAGATGCTTTTAAGTAGCGGTGAAAACTCTCAGGAAAGAGATTTCCAAGAACAGTCTGAATGGATAGCGTTAGAAATAAAGGAAAATAAACTCAAGATTTACTAGAGTTAATCAGAAACAACTTCTATCTTCAGTTTTAACTAGAAGAGATTATCTAGAATAGAATAGATTTATTCTGTCATAGTACTAGAAACTGAAAAGGAGAGACGGGGCCATATATTACTCTCAGTTTTCACCACTGCAACATGGTACGATCTGGTAAGCATATCATGGTAACCAGAAATTACTTAAATGTCAAGCATTGGTTTATACTAATACAAGGTACCTAAATGGGTTTAGCTAATGCAAAGAATGACATCTGTGGGCTAATGCATGGGACTATGTTTGTCAGTTTGGCAAACATCCAGTAGTGGAATGCCATCAAAACCGCCTTTCTGAAGAGTAATCTCTTCATTGGAACTACTTGTTGAAAAACACTGAGTTTAATTGTTGCATCCATAATTCTATTGATTATTGAATATTTGCTATAGCTGTCCAATGTTTATTTTGGAAGAACTTTATATGTACTGGACAGAATAATATATGCTATGTTAATACTCTTTATGTTTATTACTGAATGACCAGAGCCAGTTTATAATTCATGCAAGATTAAAGTCATTATCAAGCATATGTTTTGTCAGTTTGGACAAAGGACTGAAAGAGATGAACTTGTCAGGATATAAGTAACAACCTAATTTCACAAACACTGGTGATGAATCAGATCCAGTTCAATTCCAGATTCAAATTATATCAACATAAAAAACAAATCATGAAGCTGGCAATTTCTTCAAATAGGAAATAATCAAAGACATAAATAAAAGTAAATTGGAAAAGTAACTTGAGACAAAAATTTTTAAGGGCTTTACACCATGCCCAAATAACTCCAGTGTACAATTTTCAGATAATCAAGGAGCAGAATTGGTAAGTAGAATAAAAGGATAAAAAATTCCTGTGAGTAGAAATCTGAAAGCAACATGATATATTGAGAATAACTTCAGAAGAGCACAAGCTGGCAAAATGTGGTATTGTTATAATTAACATCTAGGATAATAAAAGCAATTTTTAACACCTTGTAGGCTTCTATTGATCATGGGATTCAGCATGATGATACTAAGCAGAAAATATAAATAAAACATGTTAACAATTGTAAATGTTGATCAAACTATAAATTAAAGTATGATAATGCCTAAAGTGTTTACATTCAAGGATGTTGATATGGTAATATTTATCAAAGTTAATTAGCTTTGTCAGAGAAGTAATATCCAAAAAGTTTCTAGAGGTAGTTAATAAAATGTCAGCCTTAATGGGATTTATCTTCATAAAAATTCTTCACCGTTCATATATTAATATTGCCCAAACGATCAGTCAAGACAGAGATAGCTCAAGTATAATTAGGTAGAAGTGCTGGATAAATCTGTTAGTACTAAATCAACAGGAACAAGAAATTACAGGTATCACACACACCATCAGCAGATATTTTCTGAATTCAGCCCCTAAAACAAGTGCAGCTATAAATATTTAAATACAAATATAATATAAAGTCAAATATGCATTTTTCTTCATAAGACAAGGCTTTTCATATGAAAGCATCAACCAGAAATTTGGGAAAAGTAAAGTCATTCAGTAGTTTATTGAATAAATCAAGATATAGCATTTGAAAGCATCTGAGAATTTTGCATATTATAATCATGAACTACCCTCAATTCACTCTTTAACACTGCTGCCTTCTTGTTGCTGAGGGATGGATACAGAATCCCCTTAAACTTGAGTTGTTTCTTCTGACTGCTGCTGTTCAGGGAGGCCAGAGCTTGGTTCCAGTAGCCCATCTCCCTTTCTGAGCTGACCTGATCTTTTTTCCAAGAGGGTGATCTAGCACCTGTGGGGTATCTGCACCATGCCTGTCTGAGCTGCCACACCACCCCTGGGCTGCTCCTGCTCCCTGGACATGGTGCTGTAATCCCTGCTGACTGACCACACTGAGGCTGAGTTCTCTCTGAGTCATGGCTCCATCACTAAAGATCTATTAAATGAGACAAGTATTTGCTTCTTTTAATTATGGTTACAGAACAAATGGCAATATTCTTCTGAAACTCTGAAAGTTTACAGAGCAGAATCGTTATGTAGAAGATCTCAGTGGCAAGAAGTGATCTAAGACCAAATCAGTTGGAACAGTGACTCATATGTACACTTCATTCAGGGATCTGAGTTAGTTTTCATAGGCTATATATCTGAACTGCACACTGTCAAGAGACTGTGAACATCAGGGATGACTAATTTCAAAGGAGTACTGAAATCCTAAAGGTAGACATCGTAGAAAAACTCAGAAATAACAGGAGTTTGAAAAAACAACAGTTGTGCATTTAACAAGTGAGCACTGCTGTGGACCCACTAATATATATGCTTTTGTGCATGCATATGCATTTTTAAGTACATTAATAGTTTCTTCACTTCTTTAGAAACTACTTGCTGATGTAGCTGATGGTAACAACCTTATCTGCCCTTTAAGGGGGATGGGTAAAGTTAAGCTTTTAAGTATGGAATATATATATATATATAGAATATATATACTGTCATGCTAATATAGTAGCATTAACTACCACAGTCCTGATACAAACATTAAAGAAGCCCAGTGGGAGCCTAACCTTTAACACAAAAGAGCTGCAAGTCCAGATGCACAGGCAGATTTGCTCTCCACGACTTGAGATACAATAAGGAGTATAAAAATACACTATGTGTATTAAAATATACTAACATGCCTCCAAGCAATAAGTGAATAACACAGAGAAATTGATATCATAATTTTGCCTCATAAAAAAGATGTGAAGAAATTAAAAAGTCACCCAGAGGGAACTAAGAGACTGAAATCATCAAAGAAACAGTGGAAAGTAGTTGATGAAACAAATGAGAGAGAAAACAAAGGTGAAAATTAGGATAGAGAAAATTCAGATTGATTTTGGTTTTGCTTGCCACCAGACCTTTGGCCATCAGCTGAAAGGAAAAATATCTGTTTCCGCTATCTCTGTAATATATTCTCGTCATAGCAACTTACATTTTCACCTAAGGTAGTTTCCTTCAAAGATTTAACCAAGAAGAAACACAAGGTGAAGAACAAGATGCAGTGTATACAGTGCCAAAAAAGAATTGAACGTGACTAGGATAAAAATATAGGAAGAGAAAAGCAAAACACTCTCTTCAATTTTATAAGACAGGACACTACTGTACTTATATTTGGTTTTTGCCCTTTTTCTGGAAGCTGTACACTTATTATTGTATAGCAACAACAATGATGATGATGATGAGGAGGAGGACAATGACAATGATAGGAATAATAATAAAAAAATCATCAAAACAAAAAGAGACCAATCTCCTTCTCATCAAGCAGAAGAGTATTGACACTGCTCCAAAGCAAGTATTTAAATTTTGCAGATAAATGTTTTCTCAGAAATAGTAAGTTCCAATAGACTACAATAGTGAAGTGTGTATCCACGAAATACGTCAAAAGAAAAAAAGGGTTTGGATCTTTTATTAAATTATTTCAGTAGACTTCTCTGCAACTGAGAGAGGATTAGCAGAAAGTTTTTTTATAAATTCCTGATGAAGAATAAAGTTGTCCAACACGGAATAAGAGGGGAAAAGTGTATTTACAGCAGGCGCTCAGCATTCCCCTGATGAGCTTTCTTCACCTTCATTTACATT
Source organism: Tychaedon coryphoeus (assembly GCA_013398595.1). Taxonomy (NCBI): domain Eukaryota; kingdom Metazoa; phylum Chordata; class Aves; order Passeriformes; family Muscicapidae; genus Tychaedon; species Tychaedon coryphoeus. Next base: position 300,885 of record WBND01000694.1, read on the forward strand.
TTCCCTGTACTACAAAAGCTTAATTTCAACTACTGAAACTAAAATTCAAGTATAGACTAGTAACTACTGATGCTATCTGAAGGAGAATTTGTAGCATCATACAGGCAATTGACTAATTACATAAGTCAAAGGAACGTTACAACCCATTAAAGAAAGTATTCGGCAAACACTGAGAGTTCAGTTAATCCTTCTTGCTACATAAATCTCATTAAAACATGGATTCATCTTATCCTTGAAGTGCAGAGGCAAATAAATAGAATGTCGCCCTGGAAGTTAAAATAGATATCCTATTTTTACGACTTAAACACTTATGTAGAGTCCTTTTATATACAGTGTAAGAAATTTCAGATATCCATCTTCTATTATTGATAATGGGGATAATAGCAATGTTTTACACATTCAGATTGGTTTTCATCCATGCTTGGAAACTCAGGTGAGGAAAATTAAGGTCTTTCACCCTATTTTACTTCAAAATCACAGAATAAACTTACAGAAACATTAATTGTCCAGGTTGTATTACAAGGGAGGGATTGTCTGAAAGTTAGTTTTATACTTCCTACTGGTCAAAAAGTTACCTTGTCATGGCTTGCATAGGCTCTCTGACACTGGAGAACTACTTTGTAAGCTTTAACCTTGTTCTTTCTTTGCTAGCTATTTTAAATTACGTAGAATGATGTCATACAGATAAAAGTACATCTTGGAGGACAAACTAAGAGTATGATTCATGATGGAAGAAATGGCTACCATAATTACTGTTGGTGATTTAGAATTAAGTGAGGGATAAAACACATTCAACATAATGCTTATTGCCATATCTTACTAACATTGCACTCTTCAACAAAATAATTTGCCAGAGTTGATAAAATCTGACTTAGACTAACATGGTGAAGAAGACATTAAACTAGCTTCTCATTGCAGAGCAAAGTTTCATCCACACTGAGCAAGGAGATAAATTCAGACTGAAAACTGTCCAGTGCTATTGTCCGGTGGTGGTTCTAAACGGAGGTACTAGGTCTTAAATCCCAGAGCAATATGAGAAGGAAGATAATTAACTGAGCACTGCTAGATCTACCATTCTGTCATTATCACTAGCACATAAAACATTAGCATATTGTAATGGAAAATCACTCCTACGTTTAAAGATTAAAATACTCCAGACAAATCAATAACACACCATAAATCTCAGATGGCAATGACCAGAAAAATAAAATGTAAAACTCTATTCTTTTTAATGTATCTGACCATTTGCAATGCTCCCACCCAACTTCACAACTGAACAATATAAAGAATTGTCACTCTTGCGTGAACTTACCGTATATAATAAAACTGTGCAGTATATTCTATATACAATTATGATGAGCTGTGCCTTTTTCATATGTACAGTACATGAGTTGCATTAACAAATTACATCCAACTGAACCATAAACTCTATTATGTCTTTCACACAATCTCCATAACTCAGAATCCTAGATTATTGCAATCTCTTTAGATGGCCAAGTTGATATAAAGAATATTGTGACTCTCACAAATTTTACTGGGGCTTTTTTATTGCCTTCAAAGTCAAAGTGAAAAAATGCCTAAGTTCAATAAAAGTCCAAAGTTTTACCAATCTTAATCATACAGAAATTTCAAAATATAAGAATTTATAAAATCAGTAATATCCTAGTTTTGCAAATTTCAATATATAAAGAAACTACTGTTTCCAAGCAACATAGGAAGCCTAAATTGTGTGGTCAATACTGAAATATTAATAGAGAGTAGGACTGATTTTTACTTTCATGTAATCTCTCACATAAAAATATATGTTCCTAATGGCTAATACTAATATTTTCAAGTTACTATGTCTGTCCTGAAATATTGAGCTCTGCAAAAAGATATATCTTACTGATACGCTATGACTTTCAGGCTAATATTTTTTTTTTCTTATGTTTAATCAAAATTTCCTGAGTTGCACCATGTGCCTGTTGCTTTCTTCTGCTGTATCTTCTGCTAGGTTGGGTTCCTCTGAATAGCAGCATGTTAATTGCTCCCTCCAGTTTGGTATTGGCTGCTGAATTGCTGAGTATTGCAATCTACTACATCAACAAAGTTATGAGCTGTACTGGTCTCAGCAGCAATCCCTGAGTAATGTCATTAGAAACCAGCCAAAAGCTGGAATTAATATTCACACCCCTTTACAACTTATGGTCCAGCCAATTTTCCCTCCACCTCACTGGCCACTTATCCAGTCCCTATGAAGCCAAGTTGACTACAAGCCTTGCTGTCAAAGAGGACATCTACTGCTCTCCTCTTACCCACAGAGTCATCATCTTATCTCAACACACAGTTGGGCTGGTCAGGCATATTTCACCTTTAGTAAACCTGTCCTGTCTCTTCTCAGTCAGCTTATATGAGTCCTCATGTCTTTTATGTTCCCAGTTTCCTGTCTGCTCTCAGTCAGCTGGTATGAGTCCTCATGTCCTTTATGTTCCCAGTTATGGCTCCCAGGTGGCTATAAAAATTACTAACCCAGATCCTCCTCCTTGATCTTGTTGAAGATGTGATTGACATTTGATTTTCTTCCATAACACTATAATAATAATTTTATAATTTATTTACATAATATAAAATATATTTAATCAGGTTTAGGAATATGTACTATTAAATAAATGATAATTTGGGGTTTTTTCTTTAAATTTAGGGACTCTGATTTAAATAATTTGGGTTTTTTCCTCTCATCCTTATATTGTTAATCACAGTTTGTCTTACTGGCTGTGAAAGCAAGGATCAATATGACTGTTCAAAGAAATAGAAAACAAAATTTTAACACTAGAGCAAATTGCAACATCATGA
>WBND01000694.1:303759-339562 GCA_013398595.1 Tychaedon coryphoeus
TCCCTGAAATGTTTAGATTATATTTTTCTTGGAATAATATTAGTCAGTCATTGAAATGCTGTTGTGATTCAGGAAATTTGCAGCTTCTTCTGCTTGTTTTGGTTTACATTATATATTCATGAAGAAAAGGAATATTCTAAATTACACTGAATAAGAAGATAGACCATAATTTGATTTAGATTTAAGACATTTATGCTAATTTCATTGTTTTTCTCAAAAAAATCCCAAGGAAACAAGCAAACAAAAAACCCTAACAACTTGAATACCACCTTTATTTTACTATATTATATTTATATATATTATATTCTGTTATATTTATTATATTTATTTTATTATAAAGACTTTGTTTTTAAACAATAAATATTTCAATTTCATATAATGTTTAAGTTTTTTCAACTGTTTTATTTTAATTACTATTATCTAGTTACTATTATCTACAATTATCTACCAGACAGTATTCACAAAGTCTTAAAAACTTTTCTTTAAAGTATTTAAAGATTCTTTAAAAATTATTTTACTGGTCTAGTACATGTTATTACTATTGTAAATTAAGTATTTCAGTTCCTCAAAGTCAGACATATTCTTCATGATATAAGTTCCAGGAAAGCTCTTTCCAGAGACAACACAAAGACAATCTCTTCTTACTTCTTACCCTTCAAACTCTGTTTCTTTGACATTTGTATTTACCTTTTCCCTGTTGTGATACTAAAAACATCATGGTTCCTAATCATAATTATTTTACGAGTAATTATTCCTCGAGTTCTGTAAAGCATGGTCAAGGTAAGTGAAGGAAAAGGAATAGAATTGGAAGTACATAGATATTTAAGGCCAGAACTGAATTCACCTGGCTGTGGTTCAGCTCTCAGGAGGGTAGTAAGATGTGAACCTTGTATATATGTTAGAAAACATTAATTGCTTTGAACTTCAACGATCCTTGTCGGTCCCTTCCAACTCAGGGCATTCAATGAAAATTTTTACATGATTCTTTTGCAAACACCTATTATGCATTAAAGTTGAACAGTTGTGGTTATTTGACTGCTGGTACTTTAAAACACTAAACTGTCTGTATTTACCTTCTGTATATACCTACACTAGGTAGCGTTATATGTATTGGTCATTGTGCTGTAAACTTGTTTTTCATGTATGAACAAAGTACTGTAGTCTTATAAACAGGACAGATATTGCTTCTAATTCTCACATTTATCAATATAGCAACAAGGATATTGCATTCCTACAGTGTCAGTTATAATTCAGATATTCATCTGTTGATTGGTTTGCCAATTAGTGATTTGACATATTTTATATTATTATATCCTATTATATATGTATCATTATATACTATTTGTATACTTAATATATTCTAGTGAATATTCCTCATGTGCTCTGCATGTTTTCATTATAAATCTCTGAATACATTCTAATTGTGGGAGGAGGACAATTCAATTCATGTAGAAGGGACTTCATTATTTGGTAAATAATGAAAATTAAAAAGTTAAACTTTGCTGGTAAAAGGGGTGAACCTCTATGCTGTGCACGTCTCTTTTATATGGCCACTTTCTACCTTGAATTGTTTGCCTATTGGTAACAGCTCACAGGTATAACTACTTCAGGTCAGTTCACAGGGAATCAGAAATACATTCATTTCCAGGTATTCTTTCCATTTCTTTCTCTAGCTATATGCTCAAGAGAGAAGATAGACAGACAAATGAATCTGGGCAAATAGCTGGTTCAGATAGTGCAGTTTTCATAATTGAAAATTATCTGAAAGATTTAGAGTAAAAATGCTGAAATTTCACAGACAACACATCAATTGAGTTGGGTGAGACATTTTCTTACAAAGACATTTGATTTAACGTTAATCAAATCATTTCTTTGTCTATCTTAAGCAGTTAAACTCTCCATTAAAATTCTCATGATTATGCCTAGGACTGATGCTAACATGGCAAGTGTCCACTTCCTCATAAAAAAAAACCTCCATCCATTTTATGTATTTTATGGCTTTCATTTTCTTCTTCAATATTTTTTCAATATATATTGAAAATATATATATTTTTCAATATATATTGAAAAATAACGTATTCTGCAATTAGTTCACCTTGTCTAGCACTTTCAAAGGTGTGGTAAAGATGATCCTGCAGATTTTGAAGTGTATGCTTTTACAAGCGTTAAATATTCTGCAGGGCTACTAAGAAATAAAGTATCCTCTTTCATTCTGTTATTTGAATACATCATTGGATTATTTTTAAAACCTAAAAAGTTTTTATTGAACAATTCCAACTTTGACATAATTATCAGTGATTTTAGGACTTCCATTAGGTAGCAGAAAGTGCTACAAGACAGTTTTCTTTAGGGAGATATCTCTGGGATTCCTTTGTTCTAAATAATTTTGCTGGTTTATTCTTCCTAATATCAGGAAATTCCTGTGTCATCATTTCAAAAGGTTTTATGCCACTGTTAGTCAGTGCAATGCCACTGTTACCTACTTTCTTTTTCATAACTTCAGTATGCTAAAGGTATTAACAGAATTTCCCTGTACAGTATTGCTACATTCAAACCCAGAAGCTCTTAGCTATTTAAATTGTTTCTAAATATTTTGATAGCGAAACCAACAATACCAGTCTATGGTGGCATCTTTCTAGAAGCTCCTATTTGTCTTTCATCCAGAAAATAATAGTAGAAGATGTCAGTTTACAGGTACTTAATCAATTTCCGCCAAAAAAAAACCCTATTTTTTTTCTACCTGTTTTGAGGAAACTACTGATTTTCAGTTCTGTGGGAAGATTTTAGAAATGTAAATATTTATTTAAAGAGATTTCTACATTTTTAAGAAAATAATTGTGTACTTTGGCCATTTGGCATAACTATTATAAATCATAGCTAACCTGCACTTCACTGTCCACAAGCAATATTAAGGTGTTATTATAAAACTTAATATGTTTCCTAAATTAAGTTTTTATTTTCTCACACATGCCCTAAACTGATTTAAGACTCACAAAGTCTAAGAAGTTTTAAAAATTCCTATGGATGTCTGTCAGTTTAGTCAACTAAGGCACTATAGTCTTACGTATGTTGGAAAAGTGAAAACTAGTTTACACTTACACCACTTCAAAAAAATCTTTTGCTGCTATGGAATTAATTTACCAGTTCTGGAAGCTGCTGACACGAAAAGGACCTTGGAGAATTAATCCATCACCAAATGGCTGTGGAATGCTTCTGCCATACTTACCTGTGATAAGAATAAATACTTAGAGGATCATGTGAAAGATCTTTCAAGGTATGCTGTTTTAGCTAGAATAGAGTTAGTTCATTCTCTTTCTTGTAGCTGGTATGGGGCTGTGTTTTGGAATTGTGCTAAAACTGTGCTGATAATTCAGGTATAATTTTGTAATTGCTGAGCAGTGCTTGCTTCTCCTGCCATTTCACCAGCAAGTAGGCTAGAGGTGCAAAAGAATTGCTCTAGAGAGAGGATCTGGACAGGCTGGATTGATGGGCTGAGGCCAATTATATGAGGTTTCACAAGGTCATGGTGTAGACATGGTGCTTAGGGGCATGGTTTTGTCATAAATATCCCAGTGCTGGGTTAGCATGTGGATTTGATGACCTTAGAAGAGTTTTCCAGCTTTAATCACACTTTTATTCTAAGATGGGAGAAGGCAATTCAGGGTTGATGTATGACCTCAACTGGCCAAAGGGATTTTCTATGCTATTATGACATCATGCTCAGCAATAAAACTAGGAGGGAGGTTGGTGCGAGTGTCACTGCTTGGGGACTGGCTGGGCATCAGCTGTTTGGTAGTGAGGAAATGTTTTCATTTGCATCACTTGTCTATCTTGGGTTTAATTTCTCTTTCTTTGGTATTTTCTTTCCCATCAAAATTTATTATTATTATTACTATTATTATTATTATTATTACTACAGAATTACAGAATCATGAAGGTTGGAAGCGACATTCAAGATCATCTAAGCAAATGTTAATTTAGCACCCTCAAAATCACTGCTAAACCTTAAGCCAAATGGCACATCTAGACACCTCTTGAAGACTTCCAGAGAAGATGAGTCTACCACCTCCCTGGGCAACTTATTAAAATGCCTGACTACTCTTTCAGTGATTTTTTTTCCTAATATATAATCTAAACCACCTATGGCACATCTTAAGGCTATTTCCTCTCATCCTTTCACCTGAGACATGTCAGAAGAGACTGATACGCCACTACAACCTCTTTCAGGTGATTGTAGAGATCAGTGAGGTCCCTGTGAGCCTCCTCCAGACCAAACAGCCCCAGTTTCCTCAGCTGCTCCTCATAAGAAATGCTTTCTAGAACCTTCATCAACTTCATTGCTCTTCTTTATTGTTTCATTTTATTTTAATTATTAAACTGCTCATCTTAGCAATCAATTTTCTCATTTTTACCTCTCTGTTTCTCCCCTTTCCACTAGGGGAGAGTGAGCAGGTGGCTGTGTAGTGCTTATTTGCCAGCTGGGTTTAAGTTATGACACAAGGAAAAAGAAAAAAACAAAAGAACCACTCTGTAATGACCTTTACAAGACCTTGCCTTGAAGTAATCAAAATTCTGTTCCATGTTTGCATTTCCATCATGATCTGTACTCAGAAAGGATACCACAGAAGTAGCTGACACAGGAATAGATGCACAGAAGAGCCACTAAAATGGATTTTGTAGTATTTTTTTATTGAAGATTGGTAGCACAGTATCATATTAAACAACAGAAGGTCAGTATCATTTCTGCAATCATCTCACATACATGCAACTCCCTCCCTCTACTGCTATGTGTCAGTACCCATCTGGACCCAAGCTACAAGCAAATTCCATCTGGTTGAGATTTAGCAATGGCATTGTCAAGCATGAAATACTGGACAATTTCAGATATCCACAGAAAATATCTGCTCTTTAGCTTTAACTTTTGATGTCTGCTTCTATATTATTCACCTATTTGCAATATCAAACCTTCAAACAGGAGGGCAATTAACATTTTCAGCCTCTGGGCAGGTGCCTCAACTTTTGCAATTGTGAGTTAAAATTGTAGGATATGATCTGGACCTTGGGCCTTTAAACTTTTACCTCCATTGGGCAGAGTAAGTTTGGTTTGGTTTGGTTTGGTTTGAAGAGAGTGACTGTCACAGGAGTATTATTAGGAATGACCTTATAACTGTAGTTTCTATTCCTTTCATGTTCCATAATATTTGAATCCTTTAGGTCCTGTTCAGGCAAAAATTCTTGGTACAAGTTGTCCTAACTTACTGGTACTGAAAGAGGATTTACATTTTATTTAGGATGTATGTGCAATGGATTCAGCTGGGATGTGGTTAAATCTTCTGTTTTAGAATTTTAACCAAAACAAAGCTAGTAACATACCAATGTTTTTGCTCTTGTAGAAAAGCATTTGCCCAGCATCAAGGCCATCTGTCTGTCGCTCTTCCTCCCAGTAATTAGACTTGGGGTGTACAAAAGGTTGGGAGGGAACAGAACATGCAGATGACCCAAATTACCAAAAGAGATAGTCCATGCCAAATAATATGCTTAGTAGTAAAATGCAGGAGAGCTTGTTTAGGGAGTTTGGCTGTCTTTCACATGGGAACCAGCGATATCAAGGAGGTGGTGATTGATTGTGTTTGCATCACTAATCTTGCTTTGTATTCTCCTTCTACTTTTGATTTTTAAACTATTTTTATCACCATCCGTGAGTTTTCTGGCTCTTTCTCTTCCTTTTCTCCTCCCCTGTCACACTGAGGCCAGGCTGGGGGAGAATAAGCAAGCAGCTGTGGTAAAGAGCTGTCTGTGGGGTACTTGTGCATTGAATAAACATACATTCGCATTTATGTTGAAACACCTGAAAATAAAATACTTTTTAAATATCTACATCAGTGTTCAGTTAAGCTAAAATTACTTTCCATTCAAATAGAGAATGAATATATACATTAATTTAGATTAAAATATTTCAACTGATTGAATATTCTTTTCATCAGTAATGAATACTTCATCCAATGGAATTCACTTTTCATGCACAAAATTTTTTTTAAAAATCAAAGGAAATGTTCTATAAAACCTTTTTTTCTTCTTTTGAAAAATACTCTTGATTAACATTCCAGCCATGTAGTGTAAAATGTCCTAATTATAGTACCACTGCATGTGACAGAGATTAACCAAAGCATACTTAATAACACAAAATCTATGAAAAGGATATTTTATTCAAATTAGGAAACCTTGTTTCACTAAGCACTCTCAAGTAACTGACAGAAAATTAATTATGTTATTATTAGTCAAAGAAGCTACACTTTATTTGCTAATATTTGCTACAAGGCATTTTGTCATGTTTTATTGCATAACTTTTTATACCCTGCAGTAGCCAAAACACTTGTGATTTCCTGTGAAAGTATTAATATCTGATGTCAGCACACTGATCAAGAGAATACAGTGAGAGTGGAGCACCTGACCATGCTTAGGCTGTCCAGCTGTATATTCTTGGTCTTGTGCTGCTTTCTAGCAATATATCAATACACATTAAGAGGGTATATTGTATTTGTAAATTATATCAATTGAATGGTGTAAACTTTTTCCATAAAGATCTCTTACTCATATAAATTGAAATAAAAACAAACTTCAGTTGAATATTCGAACCTGTAGTTGTCAATGCCTACAGAAGTTTTACAACATGGAAAACCAAACAATGAGAACACCACCATCACAGATGAAGCTATGAGTTTAAAACTACTCAAGAAAACTTTTCCAGAAAAAGGAGTTCATGCCTTTCATAGATGGATGCAACTGGCCATCTGGCAAATAGAATAAATGTTCTGTGAAGTTCATTTTCATCAGTGTGTAGGGAAAATATATTTAGAAGCTTTTAACATTGTACTATAAAGAGAAATTAAGGGTAATGAATTACTGTGCTGTACTTCAAAAATGTAGAAAATAATAGTGTACTGGTCAGGCAGGAAAGTCTGCACCAAGTCAGACAGACTTACAAGGACAGCTTTAAACTAGATTTACTAGGAGAAGAGAATTGAGTTCTGAGTAAAGAAAGAACCAGGGAATGATGGTGCATTAGGAACCACAGTGGAAACACCCGTGAAATGCCTCAAAGGAATTAAGTCATGTTCCTCTAAAATGGTGACACAGCCAATAGCCCAACTGAAATGACTACACCAATGAAGCAGAATAAGTAAAAAAATCAGGAGAAGATGGAGGACACTATGCATCTAGAAAGCTAGTATATAATCACTAGTACTGAAACCTGGTAGGATGAATCACATGGCTTGGAGCACTGCAAGCAATCCTTATAAATAAGGAATTTATAGGAACAGGTAAAGAAGGAGAGATCAGCGTATGGATTAAATTCTATAATATGAAAAATGGATTGATTGCACAGAGTTATCTTTGAAAAACAATGATGAACAGGTTGAGAGCTTGTAGATGAAAATTAGAGGCCGAACCAAAAAAGCCTTGTGGTTTGTGTTTACTACCAGTTGCCTGATGAAGATGAAGATGTTGACAACTCCTCCTTACTTCAACTACAAGGAAGCACCATGTTATTAGAAGCTGCTGGGGCATTCTGCTGGAAAAGCAGCACACCAATTTGTAAGAAGTCCTGAAGACTCTTTAAGTGCATCAAGGATAACTTTTTAATCCATGTGATAGTTTGACAAGAGAAGAAGTGTTACTAGACCTGTTTCTGGCCAAGACAGATGCACTAATAAGAGATTTCAAGACTTCCAGCAGCCTGGGCTGCATTGACCCTGCTGTGGTGATCATGTTCTTAATGGACACGTGAAGAGGAAGTCATAAGACTGAATTTTAGGGCTTTCAGTTATTTGAGGAAATTTTAGATGGACTCCCTGGGAAATTGCCCTCAGAGACAAAGAAGATGAACAAAACTGACAGTTCTTTAAGGAACTCTTAGAGTGCACGACCACTTTATTATCATGTGTAAGAGATCACACAAGGAAGGCAGAGGACTGATGTGGTTGGCTGATTGATTGTGATGCAGTTGCTAAACCTCTCTCCATCATATTTGAAAAGTCACACCATTCAGGCAAAGACCCCAATGACTGCAAAAAGGGAATATTACATCCGCTTTTGAAAATGGCAAAAGGGAGAACCTTGGGAACTCCTGATCAGACAACCTTTCAGTATACAGAAGGGGGCTTGGAAGAAAAACAGAGAAAGGCTTTTGAACAAGACCTGTAGTGATAGAACAAGTTGGAATGCCTTTAAACTTAAAGAAGACATACTTTATATACTATAGATTGGACATAAGAGCTTTTTGTTTTTTTTTTTTTTTTTATGATGAGAGTGGTGAGATATTAGAAGAGCTTGCTCAGAGTAGTTGTGGATGCCCTATGCCTGGAAGCTTTCAAGGCCAGATTGGATGGGACCTGGAGGCACTGGGCCTAGTGGAAGGTGCTTCTGTCCATGACATGAACTAGATGATCTTTATGACTCCTTCCAAAGCAAACAATTCTGTGATTCTATATTCTGTGATTCCATTATCCTGTTCTTTTAAGGGTACAACATGCATAACTGTTTTCACTATGGAAGAAAATACTAAGGAAGTTAGCAATGAAAATGACTAGCTCTTTACAGTGTACAAGTTGGCATATTGATTCTATAGCATTAAAAAGCCAGAAAAAAATGATTATTTCCATCTTAATAATTTTGAGTCATTACATTCACTGCTTGAGGAAATTTTTCATATTACTTTTAAGCAATAAATAAATATTGCTTGTATGACTTTTATTTTAGAGTACTAAAAGGAAATAGCAGTCTGTTGTTGATCTAAATTAATATTTTATGTGGTGTATTCAAGATAAAAAATTCATAGCAATTACCAAAGTAGTTTTTTGGCAATCACATGCTTTCAAGAACAAGTTATATAATTTTAACTGCTCCTAGAAAATGTATTTCAATTAAAATAGATTTTTTTAACTGTTCATAGCTTTATAATTAAATCTAGTATACAGAAAGCAAAATCAGTGTTTAAGCAAAATGCTTTTTAGAGATCTTTCAATACTAATGGGAAAGTGTGGAAGACTGGAAGACCAGCACCATATTTTGCTTCATTATTGGTAGTTTTCAGGAAATTTTCAACCTATGCCTACTGCCAATAACTGTGCTATAGAATTCTCCACTAAGTTTTATAAAACACACGTTACTGTTTTTGACCTCAAAGAAACAAATATGTTAGGATTTGGTAATTTTGAATGGCTTCTGTAAATTTTGGCTGCCATCAATTTTATATATTTTGCATTTGAAATCAAGGGTTCATTATGTGTAGAGTTTTTTTCTTTACTTCATCCGAGAATAACATCTGACTTCATAGCAAGGCTCATACTGAATTATCATAATGATTTTTAGAATATAAATTTATTACTTCTTCAAAGTTGAATCTCAAATGTATTATGATTGACTTGCTTTTGCATATTTAGCATCAAAATGATCAGTCACAAAGAGGTCATGGTTATTGTGTCTCATTCACTCAGGACTTCAAGAGCTAGATCATTTCTCTACTGTGACTGTCTGACAATAACTATCAGAAGGACATTTTGTGACATTATAAACAGTATATATTAATTTTAAGATTTTCTAAATTGCCTATGTAAAAGACAATCACAATAGCACACCTGATGTTTGAATGCAATTAGTATGTATACTGATCATGTGTGGTTCTGTGCCAATGTCAAATTAGGTATCTGAATAGTTGCCTATTGAAAATACAAGTGTACAAAGGAAAAAAGCAGCAAGACACTTTATGCGAGGGACTGTCCTGGTTTTGTCAATTAAGAATAACTAAATAGCAACAATAAGAAGATTAAGAATAACACTGGGTTGCAAAGCATTTGTACAAATCACTGTGCTGTAACCGTGCTTAATAGCCTAGTGTTAGATCTCCAATGATCATTCATATTCTGTATCCAAAAAGACTGCAGAAGCAAATTCAAGCCGTAGTAAGTCAGTTGAATCAATGCAGTGGTCTTAGGGGTAAATACTTGCAACCTTTAGACAGCAGCTATGTATGTAGTTGTAGATCAAATGTATCCATGTTTAGACAAGCACTAGAAACAGAAAATGCATATTTTTTTTAGTTAAATTCACTTACAATTCAAATTTATATTGTATTATTGTATTGTTAAGCTAGAAGAATATAGAAAGATTAATAGCTGATGATGAAAGAAAAAATTCCAGGTAAAATGGGGTTGGCTTAAATTTTTAATGTTCCAATTCTAAAATTCAGTTCTTGCTATCTATCTCATACATTGTCATTTTCCAGTATGTTTTTATAGTAAGTATTAGCCGTATATTGGAGTGATCATCTCAGATTTTAGTCAAATAATACTGCTACTTTTTCCAATCCCAGCCATACTCTATCCAATGGACATAGAAAAACACACTGGGACTTACAATGAACAAATCTACTAAAGACAAATCCTATTTCCTGCCTCAAGCAGGTAGTAATATCTGGGCTTCAACATACTATTCTAAACTACTAAGCTGTGGCTTATTCTATTATTGCTTTTGAAACATGCCAAATGAGCATTGTAAAAAGCAGAAAAAAATTGCTCCTATTGTTTACTCAGTTTTATGTCAGAAAAAAATAAAAGAAACAAGTGAAGAGGTGAAAAACACTGACTGAAGGAGGTTTTCAAGTGCAGTAATCAGCATGAAAGACAACTAGAAGTTAAGAGCTGGAAAATAGAATACAAACTGCATTAAGATGACAAGCAAGATTGAGGTTGAGAAGATGAAAGAAGAAAGAACACAAACTAATGGGGGATAAGGTTGAGTAATACCCAGTTTCTGAAGCTGATTATTCTGATGATGTCAGTAGAAGTTTTGTTACAAATCCTGACAGAAGAGGGATAGAGCTTTCTTTGTACTAACTATAACCTTGACAATTTTATGCATGGCTCATAACATCTGCTTCAGTGAACAGCAGCTGGCTAATAACTTGCCAGAATTCCAACTGAATTAGAAAGCTGTGAATCACTGAACTCTACCAATTACATGCTCAAAAGATTCTGTGAACTTCAAAGCTCTGTGTACACAAGTGAGCATTTGTACCACCAATCTCCTACAGAAATGAAATGCTAGTTGTGCATTCAGCAGTCTATGCCTTTATTCCCTGGTAAAAATGGTAAATGTGTAACTGTGTGCTTTGTGTTTGTGATTAGTTTTTGGTGGGTCATTTTGGGCAACTATTGGAATATATTTAATTCCTGTATTTGATAGAGTAGCAATACAGCTTTTAATTTGTTGTAAAGTTGTCGAGTGCTTTGGTGGATGTCTACTAACAATTCACAAAATTAAATAGATTTGCAAATAACTGTGACCTTTTTAGGACTCTTTATGACTCAGGCCTTTGAAGTAGGTGCTAGAAAGCCTTTGTGAAATAGTAAGCAACAGCTTTTGCAATTGGTTTTGTTTCCAATACAGAATCTTGAGAAACTTGAATAATCGGACTGTCTCTAAACACATTTCATAGGAGCTTTTGGATTTAGCAGAGTACACAGTTGAATTCTTATCGCTGTAATTTATGACTAAATGTTTGAATTAAGTATTTATATCAGGGAAACTGTACATTGATATTTCTAATGTAGACACCAAAGTTTCTACAAAACTAGCTACCTGGTACCAGGAGTGTGATCCAGACACAAAACTTATGTACTCAGTCTTCTTATACAACATATGAGAAGTATGAAGTGATGAAGAGTGATTCAAAAAAATTACATGCTAATCATACAGCAAAAGTATTCTATCATTAGAATATTTTAATGCTTTCACCAGAATATTTTAATGCTTTCAAGCCACAATAGCTATAGGAAGATTTGCTGAAACAAAATTTTGCAATTGGCCCAAAGACACCAATGAAGTAGCAAGCCAATACTGAATTCCAATCTTAGCTTTAGAAAGCTGGAAGATATATTTATTCCTCTCTTCTCATGTGATTGTTTTACTCACTTGAATACAAATTATTTCAACAAGGTACCAGTGTTGAGCAGAGATGGAGAATCACCCTTCAGGAAAGATGTAATTAATAATGATCCAAATAAAGCAAATTAAATATAGACTGACTTTGATTGAACAGTCAGTGCACTAAAGTCTGGGACAAGCATGGGAAGATTCCTATGCAAAAGACTGAATCATATCTGGCATACCTTGAATTAAGAAAGGAATTGAACGCAGCCTCTCTTTCAATTGTTTTAGTGAAGTCACTTATGGAATATACGAATACTGGCCCCTCACCTTTTTCGTTTATACTTTCGAGCTAAACTGCAAAAACCTTCTGTGCTAGTTTACAGTTCTACATCAACTCAACCTCTTGGAAAAATGTTGATTTCTCTCTGAATATGATCATCCTTGCACAGATACTGATTTATAGAAGAAAATAAGGAAATTACAACTTGCTCATTCCCAGTCACAAACAGATATTGTTGTACAATGCTTCACCTAGCAAGGTTAAGTAGTCAACTAGAGAATTTCCAGCTTTTGGTATCACAAAGCAATACCTATGCAAAAGCATAACTTGCAATAAAAAAAGTCCGGTCTTTATCTGCCCAACTCTATCTGATGCTGGAATAGGAAAGCACAACAGATTATATGGAAGATTTGCCCAAATTATCAGGACTATATCTGCCAAACTATAATTGGGCACTATAACATTCAAGACAGTGAAGTCCAGAGGTACTTTTATATCCTTGTAAATTATTTGGTGTAGGAAGCCAGAAGAGGATAGTAACCCAGGTAATGCCCAACTGGTTTCAGATACAGAGGAAAACAGAAATAGGTCTGGGGTTGCTTTGGATGAATGAGGCTGTTGACATTTTACAATGACAATCAAATTTAAAAAGCAATAAATGGATAAAGAGTGAGAATACACTCATAGGTGTCTGCAGAATATTGTTTGTGTTGTAGAACATAAGTCTTTGTCTACAAATTGCCATCCAGCTGCTATATCCATAAATGTTACGTTTTATGTTACTGAATGATACTGCCTGGTCTCTCAGCCACCTCACCCTAAATTCACCATGACAAACACAGATGCATGATTTGTCTCATTGTGTTCTGAAAACACCTGTTGTTTCTGGCAAAATGAAATTTTATTTTCAAAAGTAGTTGAACACTGTGAGAATGAACACATGAATATTTGCTTGTCAGGTAAGGATCAGTAATGCTCTGTGACTACAAACGGAACATATATAAGCGTGCATACACAAACATGCAGAAGATTTTTTTCACTAATAATTTTATGCACATATTTTAAGTCTTGCAAATCAAATATTATTTTTATCTTTTTCACTTTTTTTTTCCCAGAAGACTGTTCCACATATATGAATAGTTTTTGAGAGTATAATTTTAAAATCCAGTAATTTGAAAATTATTATATTTTAAAAATTACAAAATAAGTCTTAAGTCTGTTAAGAGGTTTCATTTAGGGCCAATCACCACCATTTTCAATTTAGCAGAACGTGTTCCTGAAAGGTGAGAATAACCTTTCTTGATTGAACAACTCATGGTTATTCCTCTGCCAGTGGGATGAGGAATGCTTTATGTGATGCAGCTGTTGAACATCAGAGAACAGAAAATTACTCTAACTACTCTATTTGCCAGAGAGTCCAAGGGGTTTCTTTTAATATGTTTTCTTTAAAAAAAGAAAAAAAAAAGAATTATAGTTGAAACTGGCTGTGGCTGGAAATCTCCTGTTAACAGCCGTAGAAAATGGAAGTTTCTGACACAGAATAGCTGGTATTAATACAAGCGTATTCACTATAACTGTGTCTAAGCCAACCCAAGGAAGGAGAAAAAGTTATTTAAAATCTGTATTTGTTCAGTTCTTGGCTGCTTTTTTTGTGCTGTTAATTTGAAAACTGATAAGTCTGGATAGAAAATGTGCTAGTACTACAAGTAATTATTACATGGACAGCCCTTGTAATGACAGGACTTTCAATTGCTTTTAGTTGACCGGGCTGGAATTATTGAGAAAAAAATTACTTTAAATATTAATAAGATTTTAAAATAATTTGGCCTCTGAAACAAAGACCCCAAATCCATCCTTAAAGAAGAAGTTGGAAGGAGTATAATGAGAAGATATAAATAAATATAAAAGAAT
This sequence comes from Tychaedon coryphoeus, assembly GCA_013398595.1. Taxonomy (NCBI): domain Eukaryota; kingdom Metazoa; phylum Chordata; class Aves; order Passeriformes; family Muscicapidae; genus Tychaedon; species Tychaedon coryphoeus. Next base: position 317,882 of record WBND01000694.1, read on the forward strand.
TTGAGCAGATCTGAATTGCCCAATAACATAATTTGGTCCTTTCTTTTTGCCCTTTCCTTTCTTCCTCTGCATTTAGTCTTACGTTTGATTCTGCTATTCAGACAGCACTTCACTTGGTACAAATTTGAATGAACCCTTTAAAAATTCCTTCAGATTAACTTTCTCCACAATTCCAGAAACACAATGCTTGAATAGACTATTTACTGCCTTAGGAAGGCACAGGAATTAGAAATGGTTCCTACATGCTCTGACGACCCTGGTTTCAGATTTTCCATTATTTCCTCCATTAGGATCAGGTACCTTTCAAAATAAAGCCATAATAACGAGATCTTAAGAATGGTGATGATGACACTAACCCCAAATAGAGAAGCCTTATCTAGAGGTTACAGAACCCTCTCAGAAATGTGTAAACATGGATTAAATTCTCTCCTGAGACTCAAGAGGGTTAAAAGCTGTTCAGAAAATTAAAGTTCTATGTAGAATTTCCTTAAACAGAGCTCATTTCTTTTTTTTATTTCTATCAATAATTACAAAACAAATTAATTTTGTAATAGTTAAGTGACTAAATGCTTATGCATTTCATCATCCTATTTATTTTTCTTTTAACTTTTTCCCACCTCTTTTTTTATCCTATTCCTTTAGGTGTAAAAAAACAATTTCCAAAAATCTAGAAATGGTAGATTCTTCACTTTAAAAAGATTGCTGAAAATGGGAATTTCAAAGGAGACTAAATTACCAGCTTCAGTAACTTTCAACGAAATTTTTACTTTGTCCCTTAGGTACTTTTAAGAATCATGTCTCTCATAATAATTTAAACACTTGCATTAAAGTGGTAGGTTTTTAGAAGTAGTGAGTAACAAGAGCTTCCACTAGCTTCAGTGTAAACTCATTACCTTGGAAAGTAAGGCCATTTTTTCATCAAAGTGTTGCAATTCCAGCACTCAAATCCGAAGATTTAAAAGTTGAGGACTGAGAATTCTAAGTAACCTTTGAATTCAGAAAAAAGCCCACCATGAATAAATAAAAATCTAAAATTACTCTTGAAAACATTCTACAGTATGGTGTATAATAAGAAGACAAGCGTTTGTCATATGCTTCTTATGGCAGAAAACATGAAAAAACAAATATCATGGAGCTACTCTGAAAGTGCTATTCTGGTCTTATGCCTAAAAGTTGATTCTGTTGATAAGAAGTGAATAATGGAGGTGGAGTAGAAGTGAGAATGTCCCATTAAGTAATTTCATCCTGATTTTCTCAGGAACTGAAACTTAAGTGAGCATGTTTTCTTGTCTATTTTGCGCATATTCAATCTGTTTTTTTCCAGGTAATTTACCAAGTTCAGCTACATATTTTTAGCAAATTGTCAGGCCTTTATGATTCATGAAAATACACAGCCTAATGAAGGAGACTGATTACATCACTGTTCCTATTTAGGTAAAATATGCCTCATGCAAGGAAGAAGAAATCTCACAAATATTCTCAGACTAGAACAATTTAAAAGGAAAATCATACCATACTATACACAGTAGTCAACCGTGAAAAGCAGAATCACCTGTAAATTTCAAATCAGGGTTTTATGACCACATGTAATTAACTGGGAAAACCACTTTGTTTAATCCATTAAAGAGAAGGCTTTAGTTAATAAAGATGGCTACAGACATCTCAGCCTACCTGAGAAACATTAAATTGTTTAGGGAACAAGATCTTAAAGTTAGTACATGGAGACACTTTATGGTAGCACAGTCAAAACATGCTAATACAGACTCTGCTAGAGAAGGTTCTGCACAGACATGCCAAGGTGGGCTCAGGTACATCCCCTCTGCCCTCTCTGGCAGATAGCACCAGAAAATTGAATTATTCAGACTTTCAGACACTGCCCCACACAGCCACTAGCTCATTTTCCCCCCACAGAATGTGCAAAAGAACTGAAAGGGTAAAAGTGAGAAAACTTGTGGGTAGAGTTAAAGCCAGTTTAAGAGGTAAAGCAATTAAAAGCAAACAAATGAATCATTTTAAAAGGTATGGCAAAAAGGTATGGTAAAAGGCACATGCAAGCAAAGCAAAACAAGGAATTCCTTCACAACTTCCCATGGGGAGGCAGGTGTTCAGCCATGTCTAGGAAAGCAGGACTCTATCACTCATAACAGCAAATTGGAAAGACCAACACCATCACTCCAAATGTCCTTTGCTTCCTTTTCCTTCCCCCAGCTTTATATGCTGAGCATGATCCCATATGGTGTAGGATATCCCTTTGATCAATTTGGGTCAGCTGTTTTGGCTGTGTCCTCCAGACTCCTTGTGTTCCCTCCCACCAGCCTTTCGACTGGTTGGGTGGTGTGAGGAACAGAAAAGGCCTTGCCTCTGTGCAAGCACTGCTCAGAAATAACAAAAATATCTTTGGTTATCAACACTGTTTCCAGCACAAATCCAAATCAAAGCCCCATACCAGGTACTATGAGGAAAATTAACTCTACCTCAGACAAAACTATCACACCCGTTGAGCTCATGACTTCTCAGTCTGATTGCTGGCACTCAGATTTGTTACCCTACTCACCTGCTGGTCTGGCTTCACACTTGTGCTCACACAGAGACTCTGAGTAGAGAGCACACTCACACAGGCAATGCTCTCTGCAGTATTGATCCAGACTGTAGGACAGACTGCAGTGATCATGGACAAGGAGCAATCAGAGGAAAACAGACTGACCAGCCACCTGTCCACACACAACTCAGGCTCTCTACCCTCTTCTTCCTCTGTTTCTCAACATTTTATTGTCCCAAATCCACCTTTCACTGCCTTGGATGTTCCAGCCCAACTATAAGTCTTAAACATTTCTGCCAGATCTTTAACTTGGTTTGCTTGATTTAGTCAGGCAGCCTGCTGAACTGCAGCCACAATAGGCATACCTGGTGTGCTCCTACCTTCAGGACTGAAATTAGCCTAAAAACCTACCCTGTCTGTCACCTACTAAGGACAAAACTAGAACAAAAATAGAACTTCTGTTATAGATTCCACATCAGTCATGAGTGGATGCCCATAAAAAGCTGAGAAGCTGATGCAAAGATGCTATTCCTTATTTCCCTTCATAAGACAGCATTAAAATCAGTTAAAAATGCACTCAACTTTTTCTTAATTTCACTTTATATTTAAGCAGTTTCTGTATTTCTTTCAAGGACAATATCTGATTGCTTTCCTACCCATTTACAATTTAAGCAATGGTAAGCAGGAAGTACTACAGTCTAAATAGAAGAATTTTGAATGAGAATGTGGCCCAGAGATTGACAAAGTTTGTGCAAAATATTTGGAGAATTCATTTACTCGTAACATATTTTCTTAGGCATAATTTGTCTAAAAGAAATTGCATCAGCACTTCAATGATAATTTCATATTTTAAGGCACATTTTATGACTGATTATCATATTTTAAAATACAATCATAATAAAAAAAAATACACTTATTACAAGGTGTTATTGTGAAATAACCAGAGTTTTTAAATACATCTATCCTTTTCTATTATGTTAAATAGAGCACAACAATACATACAGATATTGAGGGCTGAAACAGGTTCTCAAAGAAGTGAGTAGTTATCATCTGGCCTGGTAATGAAAGACAAAACCAGTGTATGCCACAGGGTGAGTGGTAAGTGTAGGACCATTTCTACCTAAATGGATGTAATTATGGATGCCAAAGAATTGGGACAATGCACTCAGGCTGAGGGATTGTTTTCTAAGGCTACATAAACTCATAGAACTTTGCAAAGAAAAGCTATGTTCCCCCATGGTTGTATTCATAGTGTTGTGCAGGACAGCACAGACTGAAAAAACAGTAAATACTCAACTGCCCACAGTTGCAGACTCTGAAGATAAAGGGGTGAAGTCTTCAAAAAAAGCAGTCTTCAACAGATTTAGGCTTCCATTGCAGCTACAGGTCTATATAATCCAGTGTAGTCAAGGATTTGCCATTTTTTCAGAACAATGTCATAATTATACCAAAATTGCCATGGTGCCTCCATTTCCTTCAGCCTTGTGGAGAAGTTTATGTTAGAGCTTTGTAACCATGCCTAGTATTCAGGAAGAGAAGTAATTCTATTAAAAAGCCATGCTTAATTTTGTAATTATATAAACAAAATGTAATGCATTTTTAAATGCATTTTAATGAATAAAACATGTCCTCTGTTTAAATGAGGAATACTCTGCAGCAAAGTTTTCTGGAAAGCAGTAGTTAGAAAATTTAACAATCGTTCTTCTCACCTTCATTTAAGTATTGATATCTTCAAATGATAACACCTTGTAAATAAGTTATTTCAGGATGAGACAGTCAAGAATGTATTAGCCATTTTTAGTTCTTTTGAAAAACTGAATAAATATGATATATTTTATTTCTTAAATCAATCACTTTTATCAGAAAGACTGCTTAACAAAGTGGTAATCAATATATTGCAGATTTTGAAAATTAATCTTTCAGAGAAGCATATCTTCCCAGTAATCAATCAGAAAGCTAGACCAGGATGAGAAAGCATTCTCCCATGCCCCAGTGTCATACCCTATCAATCATTAGTTTAGTACATCACAAAAAAAAAAAAAAAAAAAGAAAAAAGAAAAAACAAAACATGAACAACAACCAAAAAAAAAATCACCAACCAAAAAAAACACCAACAAACAGCCTTGTGGTGCTCAGATGTACGTTTTTTTCCTAGCAAAAAATTAGCATACTAATGAAAAATATTATTTAAAGGGGGCATCTTGGAGCGAAACATGCATAACTGTGAAGAAAGACAACATATTTCAGGCACTTTGCAGCACCTTTAGCCTTCGATCACCTTAATATATGTTTATTGCGACAGAAGACCAGGCCAGGCTTAAAGGAAAATAACAAACAAAGATTGTATGTTTCACCCAAGTTACACACAAAACAGATTAATCATATTGTAGTAACCTGAAGTTATTCAGAACTTCCTATGTTGTCATCTAATCTGGTTCAGAATCATTTCAGTACAATTCAGAACAATTTCATTTTGTCAGTAACAAACTATATATACTTTTCAGGCATTTGTGTCATGTATTTTCCCAAAGTTTTAGGTTCATACAGTGTGAAAAATAAATATATTTTGCTTTATTAGAACTGAAATAATCTTAATGATTATTTTTATAATCTGATATAGTAAGAGATAAATTTCTCATCAAAAGTATCAAAAATTCATCTGTGGGAGGGAAGAGTTGCTTACTACCCCATTAAATGCAGGGCATAATTTCTAATGAAAGAGTTTTATTTATGTATCCCTGAATTTATCTAAGACTGTGGATATCTGTCCACATGCTGAAGAGATGCAGTAAGTGACTATAAATTTTACAACAGCCTAATTTCCCATGCAAGATCTTAGGAATGACATAGATAAAAACATGTTAAATATGTTTTCGACATGTTTGTCTAAAACTACCAAGCTGTAGTTTTTTTTCTCATTTAAAAAAATACTGTATTTGTACTATTTTGACATTGCAGGGTTGAAGTGGGTTTGTGCAGCCAGGTTTTAGTAGTGGACGGGCTACAGGTGTGGCTTCTGTGAGAAGCTTTCAGAAGCTTCCCTCATGTCCAGCAAAGCCAATGCCAGAAGGCTCCAAGACAGATGTGCCCCTGGCCAAGGCTGGGCTGATTAGAAATGGTGGCAGTGCCTCTGTGATAATAAGATTAAGGAGAAGGAGGAAAAGAAAAAAAATATTGCACTTATGTAATTACAGCCAGAGAAGAGCTGGGTGAGAACATGTGGGCAGAACAGTTCTGCAGACACCAAGGGCAGTGCAGAAGGAGGGGCAGGAGGTGCTCCAGGCACCAGAGCTGAGATTCCCCTGCAGCCCCTGGAGCAGCCCCTGGTGAGGCAGCTGTGCCCCTGCAGCCCAGGGAGAACCACAGGGATGCAGAGATCCACCTGCAGCCCAGGGAGAGCCACAGGGATGCAGAGATCCACCTGCAGCCCCTGGAGAACCACAGGGATGCAGAGATCCACCTGCAGCCCAGGGAGAACCACAGGGATGCAGAGATCCACCTGCAGCCAATGGAGAACCACAGGGATGCAGAGATCCACCTGCAGCACATGGAGAACCACAGGGATGCAGAGATCCACCTGCAGCCCATGGAGAACCACAGGGATGCAGAGATCCACCTGCAGCTCGTGGAGGAGGCCATGCTGGAGCAGGTGGATGGCTGAGAGGAGGCTGTGACCCATGGAAGGCCTGTGGAGAAAGAAACCCACCCTGAGCAGCCTATCCTTGAAGAACTGCACCCTGTGGAAGAGTGATCCACACTGCAGCAGTTTGTGAAGATGGGCTCATATTGGAGAAATTCATGGAGAACTATCTCCTGCAGGAGGGACTCATGCTGGTGCAGGGAAGGACTCCATTCCCTAAACAGTGGCAGAAACAACCTGTGATGAACTGACCATAACCCCCATTCCCATCTCCCTGCACTGCTGGGGGAGCAGGAAGAGCTGGGAAGGAGGCAGAGCTGTGAAGGAGGCAGGGGTGGGAGGAAGGTGATCTTTAGGTCTAATTTTACTTGTCATTATCCTGCTATGATTTTGTTAGTAATAAATTCTATCAATATCACTAATTCTGGCCTGATTTGCCTGTGACATCCCAATCCTGATCTCATAATCCTAATCATGAGCCATTCATTATATTTTCTCTCCCCTGTCCAGCTGTGGAGGGGAGTGATAGGGAGGCTTTGGTGGGTGTCTGGCATCTAGCCAGGGTCAACCCATTATAAGAGTCTTTATTTTCCCTCAAGAACAGGGTTCCATATTAATTATAAATTGCCTCACAAAGTAATTTCTTACATTAACATGACTTTTTCAAAGTTATATTTTAGCTTGCCACCTTTTTTTGTGTAATTTATTTACTTCAGGTGCTCAGTTAATAAAAAATTCATTAATGTTTGAATAAAATCATCTGATATCCCAAACTCATGTTTCACTTGTCAAGTAAAATTCCAGAAAGTTTAATGAGACAGAAGGAATAGAATTTTCTAATTTAGAAACTATTGCAAAATCACCTCCAAAATTTTGAGATTAAACTTTTTATAATGGTGGGTCTAATTTAGCTATACAGGATCAGGTATGATCAATATCTGCCTTTGAGATAAGAAACCGACTATAATGTACATGTATAATTAATAATTTATGGTATCTATAAGGAAAAGACTTTATCAATCCTAAGACTGATTCTCTCAGTTCTTTCTTCTAACCATGCTGTTAGCAACACCTAAATGCAGGGTCAGAGAATTTCAGGTATAGGACAATAATATCAGAATTTGATCCTGACTAATCCTTATCACACCTGAATTCTTGATAGTGAAGCAAGAATTTCTCTAAACTTCTAGTTTGAAATAGAGATTGTCTATTGACATTAACTTGATTAAAACACTACAGATGAAATAATAATATCTCACGACGTTTTGCTAAGATATTAGAATAAGGTATAATACTACTTATAAATAAATCACCAAAAGTATATCATGTCTCGAGGCAATAGTCTTTCTACCCTATTAAGAATTCTAATCTACTAAGCCATATACTTAATAATTAATTATTTCGCCTTTCTCTGACTTGAAAGAATCCATCCACTCTGATGTTGCTTTCACACCTATCTTTTCCTACCATTCTACCTTTCCAACATTTCTATAATAAGAATCATTAAAGTGGATTTTCACACAAATATGATCTATTTTTGCATTTGAAGCCAGCACAATCGTACATGACAAATAATCATCAGAGCTCAAATCTGCATTCTTTCTAGTAATCATATGTCTCCAGAGGCACTAAAATACTTGTCAACTGTGCTACTAAATTAGGTCAAGTAATGTTAAAAACATCAAAGTTGGTCTTGCGTCCCCCAAAAATAATTCCTAAGAAACTCATTTTATGACTCTCTATAATTATAGCTTAAAAACAGACACAGAAATCTGCCATCTTTTCCCATGGGATGCCTTCAGGACTTTGCAATGATCTTTCAATCTTGAAGCTGCTCCAATTTATATAAAGACGAAATGATTCAACAGATTTACTGTAAAATTAATATCAACACTCTTTTTTTTTATTTTTCACTGTTTCAGAACAAGTTATGGATTCAGAATTTAGAGGGACTATTGTTAACATATTAAAATAATCTGACTCACAGGAATTATCTATATATATTTCAGCATTTCTTCTACTGATATAATTCAATTTTCTCTGACGCGTGATTTTTCATAACTTCTCACTTTATCAGTTTCTTTCAATATTGTATAGCTAATTTGAAATTACAAAACAGTCACTTCAAGCACAGTTGCATTACTGTCTCACAAAATTGAACTTTTTCTGGTTTTATTGTCAATTTGTTTTCCTCCCAAATTAAACCAAGCACCCTACCCCCTCCCTGCCACACTCCCCCCCCAATGTCGTAGAAGCATAGAATGGTTTGGGTCAGAAGGGACATTGAAGATCATATAGCCCAGCCCCCCTGCTGTGGTCAGGAACACTTTTCACTAGATCAGGTTGCTCAAACCCCATCCAGGCTGGCCTTGAACACTTCCAGTGATGGGATATCCACAACTTCTCTGGGCAACCTGTTCCATGGCCTCACCACTCTCAAAACAAAGAATTTCTTCCTAATACCTAAACCAAACGCTCTCTCCTTCAGTTTAAAGCCATTGCCCCTCTACATGATCACATGAAAAGGATGTTCCAATCTTTCTTGCAAGCTCTCTTCAGATAGTGAAAGAATACAGCAATCTTGAAGCATTCTCTACTCCAGATTTAATGAACACAATTCTCTTAGTCTTTATAGCTGAGGTGCTCAATCTTCTAAAACCTTGGTGTCCCTCCTCTGGACTCATCCAACAGTCAATGTCCTTCTTGTGCTGGGAGCCCCAGAGTACTCCTCGTGGGGTCATGCAAGAGTGGAGAGGAGAGGAGGCAGAGAATCCTTTTCCTCAACTTGATGGTTCTGTTGCTTTTGGTGCAGCCCAGGATGCAGGCATAACTTTACAGCAGCACCTGGTGACTTCCAGCTTCTCCTCATTGCCTGTGCTGCATGCGTTCGTGTGAAGGCACCTCAGCTGGGCTTTCAGCTCTGCTGCCTTCCCACAGGAACACCCCTCAGCTCCTTTGAGACATTTCCCTGGCGTTTCTCTGTTGGCTTCTCTTACCTCAGGAGTCCCTGGCTCAACTCTGTAAGACTGCAAACGTGCTCAAGTGCAGCCAGCACATTTCACACTCAGTGGCAGAGGGTGCTCACTAGCACCTGTCCCTCTAACCCTTCCATATCACCCTACAATTTGTCAGGGACAAGCTCCCTGGGAGTGGCTTTTGTCCAGGTGGGTTTGGGCGTGGTCCCTGCTGGCTCCACTCATGCAAGTCAGAGCTGCCTTTCAGTCACAGCTGCACCACTTCCTGCATGCGAGGTGAGCTTGGGGTGGCTCCCTCTGCTCTGATTCTGTGGTCTTGCTGCCTCCCACAATGTAATCCTCAGCTCCAGTGCACTTCATCATTGAAATATATACTTCATTACACCATTAAACACACACACACACACACACACACACACACACACACATATATATACGTGATGTATTTCTTCAGAAGTATAGCAGTACCTTATGGAAATTAACAGACATGCCTGGGTTACTGTATTAGTTCTATAAATAGATTTAGATGGATTTTCACACTCAGGAAGTAAATTCACAAATAGCCTGATCTAATTCTCATTCAAATCAATAGCAGCCTTTAGCAGGCTTTGAGACTAGTCTATTTAATCTATCTGTATCACAGTTATTCTGCTGTAAATGGAGGATATTTTCTTTAATCACAGGAAAGAAGTGAGCATGATGTTTAATAATTTATAAAGAGTCAAACAGTGTTCAGAGGTAGACCATAAAAGCAAGATCCTTTCCATATCTTTTACTGAAAACAATGCAAAAGATGCAGCTCATTTAAGTTTTTTGCCCCAGCTGGGGAAAAAAGGAATTTCTCAGATGACCCTGAAAACTCCTATCCTTCTTCTTTGATGGGGCAGGAAACTCAGGTGGGTTACAGGTATTGCTTCAAAGCAGTGACTAAAGGGAAGGCTTTTAGTGACATGCATCTCCTACTTTATGTCTAACTGTCCTTTCTAGTTATTTGTATAAACGAGAGACTTGAGTCCCAAATACACTCCCTGTTCAGCTAGTGCTCTTGTTCTATTGCCACACATAGTCACTAGATAGGAAGAGGAAAAGGCTTTGCATATGTTGATAAGCATTGCCACTAACTATCTAATCTCCCTCTGCAAATACTGGCTGGTTTCATTCATTATTCTTATTCTGTGTTGTTCCTGGCTTTTGATATCCTGTAACATGGCTGAATACTATCTGGATGAGCTTGAGCAGGCACAGACTAAATCCAGCCCAAGCATGGTGCCAGCAGTGGAATGGTATTCTGGACCAAAGGACAGTGTTCTTTGTGCCTTGGATGTGCCTTACTCCTGTGCAAATTTACCCACACAGCTGCACCCGGACTGCTCTCAAAGAAACAGAATGAGCAACATCTGGTCTAGAACTGGGTATTAGAACTGCTTAAGCCATGGGAAGAAATTGATCTACAGTTCACAATTCTCAAAAAACTTTGTTTTAGGACTCTTGATATGTTCATGTTGCAGAACAGATCTGGTACGTCACTGTGCTGAGTTAGACTTTTTATTAAAACTACTACCACTATATATTTTATACAGGGTTCTACACTGGACTTTTTATTGAATTATGTAAAAAAATCCAAAAAATCAAAACAACAAAAAAAAAAAACCCAGCAGCAACAAAGAAAACAACAACCAAAACCTACTTTCTCAATCACTGGAGTAAAAGTAGATAAAGATAGTACAATCAAAAAGTCAATGTTTAGCTAAGCAATCTACCAAGACAGTTAAAATAAAAGTGCTGTTCAAAAATACAGTTTTAATTATATTCAGATTTGCAGCTAACAGTAATTCAATGTAGAACATCTCATTATAAAATAATAAGGTAAATTGATAATATCTTTGCACTTTGATAGGAGATGCAATTGGATACTAAATTAAACTTTCATGAAATCCAGGTGTCTCACAGTGCTTAGGGTCTGTATAACATTTAAACCAGCTATGTATCTGCAGCTCTGCATCTTCATACATTTTTGTGCTGGTTATTTCATTATTAGTGTTACTGCTTCTCCTTCAAGTACACTCATGAACCTAGTAGCCAGACTGAGAAATCTACAAATACCACAACGCATCACTGAAAAAAATAGAGCCAACAAAGAACATTTTATAAGTTTTTTTTTTTTTTAATTCAAATAAAAAAAAAGGGTAAGTTGATAACAGTGTACCTAAAAATGACTAATTAAGTTGGCTGAACACAGGTACTAAGTTTGCAAAAATTATTTAATCATGTTATTCAATGACTGCGATTGACATCAATTAGTAGATGTTACTTTCACCAAAGAAAACCTGCACTTACATGAAGGAAATAAAACTTAAAACTGTTCAGACTGCAAGGTCAAGCTTTGACAAAGAGATATGTATCTTGAGGGCTTTTGGTTAAAAATAAAACAAAATATTTCAGGCTTAGTATTATTAAATATAAATTGGGAAATTGCTGGTTTACAATCAAATTTTCTATCTAGAAGAGGCTTTCTTTTTACATTTATCTGGACTTGAAAATGTACCATTTCAGAAATAATAAAATGGTTTATTAGGTACATTTTTACAGCTTGAACTGCTAGAGTGAAAAAGTGTTAGAAATTTTAATTACTTGCTTTATTGCTCCAATAGTTCACTATACATGTTTATTGATAAATTTCATTGATATATTGCCTTATTTCCTGAGTTCTAGAGCAGCTGGAGCCTATACTGGTATCTGAAAATTAGGACTTCTCCCAGATCAATAAAAAAGGGTCATTTAATTTAAAAATAACCATCATTTAATTAATATTATGTGGTTTCTTTTAAGTAAGCAGCAAAGGTGCCATTAGGGCTTTTTAGGGAATAAGTCCAATCCTGATAATTGTGAAGTTAATTTAACTGGGAAATGGAGGCATTTGTATGCTAGAAAATTTTCTCTGGTAGTCTGTGCACAATAAACTCAAATAGTATAAATTTGCATAAATCTATTGAGTTGTGGATTTATACCATCAAAGATCCTAGGGCCATGTAAAAACCTGCTGTTCCTCATAGTAACATTTATGTAGACTAGTGTATCATGGGAATAGAGCTATCACTGAAATTTCCACCCATTTGTTTCAATCTTAGTTTTTGTCATAAATGACCAAGTCTTTCTCAGACAGAAAGAAAAAGGCGAAGAATTCAATAACATATCTAGTCCAAATCCAAACTCATATAAAACTTTTCTGAAGCTTTAGGGATTGCAGAGCCCTTTATTTAGAGCTGAAGGGAAGGGATGCCATCCAGAGGGACCTTGACACACTTGAGAAGTGGGAAAATGCAAACCTCATGAAGGTCAAAAAAGCAAAGTGCAAAGTTCTACACCTGAGGCGTGGCAATCCCAGACACAAGTACAGACTGGGCAGAGAAGGGATTGAGAGCAGCCCTGTGGAGAAGGACTTGGGGATGGTGTTTGATAAAAAAACTGAGATGAGCCAGCAGTGCACGCTTGCAGCTCAGAAGGCCAATTGTACCCTGGGCTGCATCCAAAGGAATGTGGCCAGCAGGTTGAAGGAGGTGATTCTTCCACTCTGCTCTTGTGAGACTCCTCCTAGAGTACTGCATTCAGCTGTGCTGTCCCCACCATAAGAAGACTAGCAGCAAGTCCAGAGGAGGGTCATGAAGTTGGTAAGAGGACTGGAGCACACATTCCTTACAGACAGGCTGAGCAAGTTGGGGCTGCTGAGCCTGGAGAAGGGAAGGCTGTGTGGAGACCTCACTGCAACCTTCCAGTATCTGAAGCAGTCTGCAGGGAAGCTGGAGAGGAACTCAGTCAGAATCTCCAGTAATAGGACACAAATAGGCACAAATAGATCTTTAAGGTCTATTCCAACCCCTCAACATTCTATGATAAATCTCATCCTTGAAGAGAGCCATTCCTATGAAAAGATTGCATAGAGCAGCCACTTTATTCACAGACACTGAGTTTATAGAATTAGCGGCAAACTCTTCTTATAGCCCAAGGATGCATCTTGAATTGAGATTTGCACCAAAATACTCTGATCTCAGTAATTCCTCTTTCACCTTCTAATAAGAGGGTTGGCATGGTTTAATGTCCCATTTTTATGGTTTTTCTCCCAAGTGGAGCTGATTTAGAAGACAAAAGTATCAGTCTCCATACCACTTTCACACAGGACATTTTTCTCAGATCCAGGATAACATTATGAAAAGGCCTGGTAACTCAACAGCAAAGACATTTTTCTGTGACAGATTTAGGCTTCTCTTCTTCCAATTCTTGAACTTTTTTTATATAAAATTCATGAATTTTCTATTTAATTTATTTTGCTTGGTTCTGAAGGTTCCTTGATAGAAAAGAGCTCTTTTAGGAGCTTCTTTATAAGACTAGAAAGAAACCACATAGTTGCAGTACACTCAACCAGGAATACTAAGTATGCTTAAAGGAATAACATGTCAAGTCACATCTTAGAGAAATGCATGTTTTTCATGATCAAGGTTTTTGTTACTGGTTATGGGAGTCCTGGATTTATTCAAATTCTCTGCTTTACAGAAGAAATCAGAAATAATGCAAGGAATCCAGACATAAATAAATTGTTTAATAATAATTAACTATTCTGTCTGGAGAACTGTTTTGTCCACCCTAGATTAGAGCCTGGCTGCGACAAATACAACAAATGTGGACAGTTAATAAGTTAAGAGGATAGTTCAGAAAAAGAAGAGCCAGCAGGATAGCACAGATACATTTTAAGTCTTCTTTGGATAAGCTTTTCTTCACCCTTCTAATCAGAGGTTGATGAACAGATTAAATTATATCAGCCTAACGAACAGATTAAATTATAATGTTACTATATACATATATTATATTGTATCACATGCATAGTACTTTTCTCCACTTGGTATTTTTGGTACGCTTTACTAGTCAAAAATATGCTGTGGAGAAACTGCTTTATGATTTGGCTTAAGCGTGATCTGCTGTCAACTACTTTTATCTGAAAAATCAGACAGCAGTTTAATAACCAGTTTAAATCTGATTTTCTGTGAATTATTTTATGTCTGATAAAACGGTGGTAGATTATAATTAATAAGTAACCTTGTGTTAAGCTCTAATGTAAGTATTGTTTCTTAAATTGTAAAATAATGTCATCTTAACAAATAAGAGTATGTCACTCTCTGTTTGATCCATTCTTAATTTGCAAACTCATGAATTAGCATATAAAATGTAAATGTAAATGTAAAATGTAAATTGCTTTTTGAATTTTTTTTTTTATATAACCTGCTTTTTTTTCTGCCTCATATTACTGTACTGACTGAAAATTACTCGCATCATGAGATGGTAGAGGAAATTCATGACATCTGACCATACTGGTCTTGTACTGCTTCCCTCTTTTTTGCACAGATTTCATAATATAGATGCATGTTGCTGGCATCATTAACAGCTATATTCATTGATAAAGAATTTCTAGGACTTGTGGTAGGGTTAAACTACTCTCACTTAATAACCACTTTCAGGTTGTTTCTTTTTTCACATGCACACACTAACTGGTCCCTTAATGCATCATTTAGGATCTCTTATCTGGTAATGCTCTGTTAATTTTCTTAATTCAACCACTTAAAAAAAGTTATGAATGTGAAAACAGTCTGAAGTCACCAGCAGCTGAGGGAATAAGTGATGTTGTTTAGTTTCCATAATCTATGTAAATGTTTTCTCTACTGGTTTAAAAGGAACACTTAGTTTATGCAACAGCTTATAAAGGTTAACCACCACTACACTCACTGAAACCACAAGTACAGGGTTTTTTTGCAATTTAGACTATTAGGTAGTTCATATTATTTGAGGCCTGAGTTAAAAGTGAGCAGTTCTCTACCGAGCTATCAAACAATTCCATTTTCTCCCAGTTAGATATTAACCCTTTTTCTGTTTTAAACAAGTGGTTTGCTCACAGTCCCAGTAATTGCATGTTTCTTTCTTCCTTATGTTTTTTTTGTGAAACTTTAATTGTTTTTCTTTTACAATTTTTATGGGAGGTAATTTTGTCCTCTGTGTTATGTTCTTTGCAACTTTCTTCATAATTGTATTATGAAGAAATAATGAATTTTATGGAGTAAATGGCATATGTAAGTTTTGACTATTCAGCTAAAAGTATTTTGGATCTAAGAAATGTGAAATACTAATAATAAAAAAATTTAAATGTAATTTAAGGGTATATTATCAATTTTTTTTACACTCTGTATATAAAGAACATTTAATTTGCATACTTTTCAACTGTTTTATAGATTGCAGACATGAAAATATGAGGGTTTGCAGCATATATCTTTATATTTCCCTTTCTTATATATTGTCTGCTTTACAGTGAAACATTTGGCCATGTGTAGCATAAAAACAAAATCTTTCTTCTTAACAGGAGTTAATGTCATGTGGCAAAAAGAACACCTATTCATGAACACTGCTGAATTGATTTATGAAGTAAACCAAGCAGGACTGTGTCAGGAGTAGCTCAGCATTCATGCACACACAGAGGAACACACATGCATGTACTGTAGTAGGGCACCAAGGAAGACATTTTTACAAGTAGATTGTGATTTTAGTCTGAATATAGGCACAGTACAATCACAGGCCTTGGCTGTAGAGAGCTGTATGTTAGTACCTGAGTGTTCTGTAAGCTGTGCATGTACTCTGATGTCAGTATGCATTGCCTTTCATTATGTCCTGTACCGGACATGGTTAAGGAGAGGCGTAAGAACACAGTGTCCAAACCGATCCTCCATGTACCACATGGAAAGTTAGGTATTGTCCAGGTGAAAGACTGATAGCTTTGCTCACTTGGAAAAATGTAAAAAAATGTGAGAAACAGTGAGGCTGATCACCTCAACCACAGATGGGAATTCTGAGCAACATGCCATTGTCAACAAACTGGTTCTCATCCAGCAGTGCAACAGACACCATTCCCAGCACTGAGTGGGACATAAGATTGCTATGATATTTTCTCTAAGTTCTATCCTTTACACAAAAAAATAGACAAACCTGAGTTTTTCTAATTGAGATCCCAAAAGAACTGGTACTGAGTGGGAACTAGCTGAGACAGCCATGGCACCATTTCAGTGGGTTGGCATAGAGGAGCCTGAGGAAACACAGTGATCACCCCAGCTATGCTTAGTGTCAAACTGAGCTCAGCCCTGACATGGACTCTCTACTTATATGCATTTTTCACCATATGCTGTCCTTGAGGAGTGGGGAGTTGTTGCACATTTCATCAGTCAAATCAGGCAATGGTGTCATCACCCTAGACCCTTCCAGCAGTCTCAGGAATTGTTGTTCCGAAACCTCTTGGTCCAGGGTCCCTGCCATGGCTCATCCCCCTCAGTTCATTTTTATGTTGTCCTGTATGCTCCATCTTATGCTGTTTGGTCATAACTAATGGTCAAGACAAGGCTGTAATAATCTTGTGATAATTAATCACCTGGAGGCCCTTTTCTATTAATTTTTAAGTCTTTGCAAAGCCTAAAAAATACTTGGAAGTAACCTGCTTTCATTATAATCAAGTAATCTTTTTAATAAATGGCTGCTCACTTGGCAATGAGAGAAAGTCAGTGCAATGTCTGGTAACTGTCAGTCAGGTTTGATTGCAGCACCAATCTGATCAAATTGCAGTTGATGAGTATTTCCAGTTTAAGTCACTTTGCATGCCTGTTTCCAGTTTTAGAAAACTATTTGGGTGAGTGAAGGAATATTAACAGTAAAAGTAAACAAGATGATTAGATGGGCAACAGATTTTATTCTCCTGCTGTAGATACATTGATATATCTTTTTAAGAACTTGTAGTGGAGAGCAGATTGACAGCTTTATTGGTTTTATGTTGTATTACTTAAGTAATATTTCTGACAACAAGAAATGAAAGCACAAATTAAATGATTCATCCATTTTCAAGTACTTGTTAAATATACTTGCGAAGCTGATCTTCCCAAATCAAAAGAAAAAATAGTGTTGTCTATCAGTCACACGAATTTTGTCTACAAAATGAAACAAATCTGCAGCTTAAAAACTGACAGCTGAACAAATAAGCACTGTTACAAAATCAACAATTTTATTTATATACTTGTAAAGGTTTGCAATTGTCTGGGCTGGAGAAATTGCTCTTTCTCAGAGCCCAAATCTACTTTAAAAAACCCCAATACACAAAACAAAAAAAACAAACACGCCTCTCAACAAACCCTGAAGTTTATCTAGCCTACAAATTCAGCCCTAAATCTACACTTATATAAGGAAAAAAAAAAAAAACAAAGAGAAGGTATGCCTTCAGGTATTGAAGCAATTTTCCTTCCTGTGGATGCTTCATGTCACTTCACCTCATTTATCCTTCACTCCTCCCCCACCTCTCATTACAATTATTACATTACAACAATTCCTATTTGACACCAATCAGGGCAAGAAATGGTTTTGGAGTGCTGGCAGCATGGAAGGTACACCAGGGGACTTCTCTGATGCTGAGATATAATAGCTGAGATTCTCCTGCCTCTCCCTTCTGGGAGGTGAGAGTGATCAATACAGGTGTATCTGCCCATAGCTATCAATTCACACTAAAATTTCAGGTAAATTTCCCTTTGAGACTTGTATGTCTTTGAGAAACTTAAGAATTTTGACACTGGATCACAAGTTTTTAGGCTTGACTTCGAGTGGATTATTTTTGCATGATTTTGTTTTCAATTTTCCCTGAAATAACATTAAATCTCAGTCACTAAATTCTATCTGCAAAGAACTTGAGACAGAAATGAATTCCTCAAAGTTTCTAACAGTTTGGAATGATAGCAATTGGATTAAATAATTTCCTCCCTGTCTAAGAACATTGAGAATAATTTCACAGCTAAATATTGAAATTTTCTTTGTCATATTTCATTGGAAACCATTGCTAATGATGGAACAGTATAGATGCTTTTTTTCACCATAGAGTAAAATTGCAGTTAAAAAGCATCAAACCAAGTTTCTTTCATTTGTAAAACTTTTGGCAATTACTTATGTGAAAGACTATTTCTTATTTATACTATAACCCCTACAAAATTCTATGCTACAGTTATTACTATTATTTCAGGTCCATTAGTCCTAAGTTTCATTTTTAAAGGTCTCTCAGGGCAGCTAAAATAATAGCAAAAAATTGAAGACATACGCCACTAATGAAGTCTGTTTCATAACCTCAGAGCTATGTTCTTGCACCATTCTGACAAAAAGTAATTACTTTCTTTATTTTACCCAAAGGCTAAACTTCTAATATAAGAAAAAAAGAGAGTGAGAAAAATACACATTGAATTAAATGTGCAGAATAGGTAAAAAATAGAATGGCATAATGCTTAATAGTAAGCCTAAAAGTGCTAACTGAAACTATTCATATACCCACAAAAAAGAAATTACGAGTAGAATTGTTTGCTAGTTTTCCAGTAAACACTATTTTTAAGACAGAGGAAAATGCACACACACACACATATATTTATATGCTCATTTTTATTTTAATCAGAGTGAATTATTTATGTCACTAATAGTGGCTGTAGTTTTAGCGTAAAGTAGGTCTGAGTTCTGGTTAGTAATGTATATAGTTTTTTCATAACAGGTGTTACATACTGATATAAAATTTACTATGCTGAATTTTATCAATATCATTTTGAGAGAGGTTTTTCTTAACTGCAATAATGAGAAGATTTTTTATTCTCTTTTGTTTTTCTTCCATACCCCAAAAGCAATTCCAAGATTTTGCAGTTTTTAAGAGCAGTAGCTGCAAGAGCAGACCACAATAATCAGTGAAATTTATCCAAAATGTATTTGCTAGGAAGAATAGATATAAGATGCAATTATTGATGTTTATTTTCAGATTTCTGCTCTGTGGCATGCACAAACCAGCCCCTCTAGTTCAGAGTAGAGGAGCAGCAAAGACCAGAGGAGCAAGATTCTCACCCAGGGTCCACTTGCCAAGCCCTTGCTGATGGTTGGGCTCGTGTGCCAAACAGGACTTTCCACCTTGGACTCAGCTTTCCAGGACTTTCCACCTTGGACTCAGCTTTCCCCACAATGTCAGACATATCTGTATGTTTTCTCCTGTGCACCTGCATTTCAACTGCTTTACAGTTATTTTATTTATATCAGCTTACTGGCTTAAATCACCACTGGCATCTCCCAATGACCATCACTAGGTTTTTGTAACCTCTTGTGTCACATGTGTTAGAAAAGTCTGCAATTTTTTTTCTTTTCCACACATTCCAGGTTAATCTAGTAATTTAGAGATGACAGATCTAGTTGAAGGCTCATTATCTTGGGGTGTTCTTTCAGGTAGGCTTCATTGTCTGAAATTAGTACTAAAAGCTGTTGTATTCTGCAGTTTGTGGAGACTGCAGAGTGTATTAGCTAGGTAAGGGGCATGTTATGAAATCACTGTCAGACAATCCTTTACCTGCCCAACGAGGTCATGCGTTTGTTCAGGGTGACAAAAATACTCCAAAGAGTCTGTGAGTTCAACTGATTTAATTAAGTAAATATTAAAACTTTTTATAACATTAATTCCAAGCTGGGTCTATGTGCTGAGCTCTAAATCAATTTTAAATCACCTAGAGCTGTCCTGGATAAATAGGGTCTAAATCTAGCTGTGCTGCTTCTACAGCATTCCCAGAGCTCAGATTACATTTTGAAGCATGGTTCATGAGGATATTTAGCATCTTTATTAATTAAAAGATTTAGACATCTTCTAAGGGAAAGAAGTACCTCAACAATTTGGATAGAATATCAGCCATTGATAGACATGTATTTAAATTTACTGTATTTAAAATATGGTTTCATCATTGCATAGTATCTAGTAGGATATTACAAAATAAGAGCATAAAGAAATCAGAAGCCATTTTAAGGTGCTCTTTTCAACCTCTGTCCAATAAAACCATTACTTTTGATCATGGCTTACTGTCATCAGGTACCCCACATCTTGCTTAGCCAAAGCTCCCTATCTTTCCATTTCTGATCTCTGTGTTGAAGAATCAAGTCTGTCATTCACAGACTGGAGAGGAAAATTAAATAAAAATTCTTACATAGCTATCCGTCTATTCAACAAATTTTTTCACATTTCTGCTTTAATCTCTGCTTGTGTCTTCTCTGAAGAAGGCTACAAAATGTCAGAAAAGTAGACATCATGAAGGAAATTCTAGGAAAACAAAAATATTTGAGGAAAATATCTCCATTCAATGATGGGGAAAAGCAAAGAATTCTTCTCTGAATTACAGAGTATTACAACATTTAATTACGGAGTCATTGGCATAAGTAAAATAGCCCAGTTACAAAGATTGAAAAATAAAAGAGGCACACTATGTTGATGCCTGGAAACGATGCCTGTTGATAACCTGGAAATCTGTGAAAGCCATAAATATATTCCTGTTGTTGTAGCTTTGTTTTGTTTTTTGTATGAGTGCATCATACTTAAGTGAATCTTCCAAATTGAAGTGGACATATATGTAAGAAGTCAAAATTTACTTCAACTCTATTTCCTGAAAGGTTAGCTTGAAAGACATGGGGTTTCACACATTGAATTAAGGACAGGTTTCCTTGCATTTCAATCATTTGAAAGGAGAAACATCTTCCAGAGATCCAGAGTCAGAAAATGGATAAACTCACGGTGATTAATAATAAACTGTTCTGCAGTCACAGTGTTTCAGACAACAGCACTACTAATTATTATGGTAAAAAAGATTAAAAAAAGTACCACATTATTACAAAATAGAAAAGCAACATAGCATTAAATATAAATTCTTTTTCTGATTGTTATGTAATCTAGTGTTTGGAAGTAATATGTTGGGGTTTTTTTACTTTTTCAAAACTAGATTCCTATGAAGATTATATATTTTATGCATACTTGCCATATTGATAATTCTGAAGTTACATCAATGTTGAGAAAATTAAGTCTGACACTTTCATATCATGGTGGTAATTCCATAATTAACCCTTTAACAAAAAATAGGTGAATTAAGGTGATAAAGATGTAGTAATGAAACAAAGCAGACTTTTAAACCCTGGAATCTGGATAAAATTTTTTCAAATCTCTCAAGATGCTGAACTGCAGTTTTTAAATGAAACCTGAACTCTAGTTCCTCCTAAAAAATTTTAAGAAAAGATAAAAGAAAGCAAACTTCAGTTAAGCTAGATGCTAATTAAGTATAGTTATTCATTATTTTGACTAACAAGCTCAACGATCATCTGAGAAATGGCTCTAATTAGATCTTTAGGATCTCAAGAAGAATCTGTAAATAAGTGTATTAAATCAGAAAAGCATAGTAAAATATATTGCACTTGGGAAGGAGTTTATGTCAGTATGAATTAAGTTCAGGCAATATCCATGCAAAGGTCAGATGTTTTTGAAATATTTAGGGAAGTAGCTACAGGGTAGACTAAGGGTGAAGTCTTTAAATTGGATGAACGACAAAAAAAAAAATCCAATACGAATTTTCCAAACTGTTAGTAGCCATAGGATTTTCTGCTATTTGAAATTTTAAACTTTATTGTCTTTTCCT
>WBND01000694.1:342737-406581 GCA_013398595.1 Tychaedon coryphoeus
CAGAGTCAGAAAATGGATAAACTCACGGTGATTAATAATAAACTGATCTGCAGTCACAGTGTTTCAGCTGCTTATTTATATATTTTTTTCCCTTTGAGGATCACAAAACAATTTTTTATCATTTCCAGAGACCTTTTGTCTGAATAAGGGCCATAGAAACTTATGATGAGTGAGTGCTAGTAAAACTTGGAAACGTTACTGGAAAAAAATTACTGAGAAAATTTAATATTAACAAGTCAAAGTAAGTGGTGAAAATTGTTTGAATTTGATTTTCAGTAGATTTGGTGAAATAAAGAGAGATGGATTAAAAATTAAACTTTCCTAAACATCAAAAATATTTCCAAATTTTGTGAAATGGAATCAATATAACCTTCTTTACTCCTCTAGAAACTTTAATTTTTAACCAGGTTGTATTAACTATTCCTGTCTTAGAAATGTGTATAGCTGAATACGTCTGTTACTAAGCAGTCAATACAGATATAAATATCAGCACCTTCTTTTTGAATACACTAGAGTAAGTTAATTGAAATACATTACTTATCCTTTTGATTTTCACTATACTCTTTGGAAATTATATAATTTTTGCATTTTCCCAAGATGAAAGCTACTTTAAATTACACATTGTTGATACTAATCCATCAAATATTGGTTTATGCAAGCTATTCCCCAGGACCTAGTAGATACCAAAGAATTTGCAGGTGAAGTTAACCTGCATGTTTACAGGTTATTAAAATTCTAATCTTTGATGTTCATGGTGGTTATCTCTGTCCCTACATCTATCATTCAAAGTAATACAAAGAAGAATTTGCATAGTCAGTTCTATGACTTGATGAAGTAAGCCACTGAGATTAGCTCAATTGGTTAGAGCATGGTGATAGTAATGCCAAGATTGCAGATGTGATCGCTGGATGGGCCATTCATTTAAGTGTTGGATTTGATGATCTTTGTGGGTGGCTTCAAACTCAGAATATTCTGCGATTCTGTCAACATTAGTCATTATGAATTTCCAGGAAAATGTTAGGAATTCACTACTTTCTGTATAATTTGAGATTGGGTTACTTAGCCTTCATATTAATTCTCTCAGAATTCTCTTCAAGAAAGAACATACAGTATAGGGATAAACCTTTGTCTCAGAAAGATTATTGGAAACATCCAAATTCATTTTGGATTAATCTGATTTTAAAAACGTTAAAGGAGCAGATATTTAGCATGTTAGCTGTATTTAGGTACCTCAGAATGCAGAATCATAGATTATCAAGTTCTGGCTACTTGCTCTTTGTGGACTATTCAGATCCGTTTTAAGTATTCAAACCTCCAACTTTATTGGAACTCTTGCTACAACTGTTGTGCAAATCACATCTAATGTACTGGTATTCATTGCTATCCTGCATTATTTCTTTATTATTTGAGCAATAAGCCACCACACTATTTCTTTGCCCATTGTAATTATCCATAACCCAGAAGATTTTTTTTTTTTTAACCTTCAGGAAAGAAATGAGATGAAACAATATTGATTAGTAAGAAAGTAAAAATAGAATTAGCCCTTCAACACAATTCCTTCTATAAAGAACTGTTTCAAAGGAAGGTTTTAGCACCTGAAAAGGATATCTTATGTCCCTGGTATCAACACTAACTGCTGTTAGCTACATTGCTTTCATAAAATTGTATCATGCATTTGATCTTCCTCCCACAAAATTGGATTCCAAGTGTTTCACAGCATACCAGTAATTTTTATTACATTCACAGTTTTAATACATTTTTTGCAATTAAATATAGAAGTAACAACATTATATATAGAGGTATTGTATCTGGTTTTGCTGTCGTGCTATTAGTAAAAGTCAATTTCTTGCATTTATTTAAAGACATATCTATAGATTCTATGTCTACGTATTTATGCACGTTTAAGCAGATCTGGTTTATATGTCCAGAAAAGTTTAATTTGCTAGACTTTTTCCAAATATATTTGCCTTGATTCCTCAGCACTGGCTGCTTCTTATTGTCTTTGACCTATTGTCCTCTACTTCATTCTTTATTCAATTGCCATCAAATAGGATTTTATGAAAGAAGCAAGTTAAAAGTCTCATCAGTTTATGTTTTTGCTATAACACTAATATTTACACCACCCTTGATCTGTTGCCACTGAGCACTGTGCTCTGTAGCAATTTAGATAAACATTACAGAATTATAAATTTTTATGTATTTCATTCACTCCTCAAGTTAACAATGAGGTATGGTAATGCCATTTCTGGGTTGAGTTTATAACTCAATAAATTGCTTACACTGCTTACATAATGTCAGTGCCAGAGTTTTCTGTGCCTTCATATGGATAATTCTATTTTTCTTGTGATGCATTTTTACAGCAGTTACTTTCATTTTAAAATGATGAGGTAGTTCCAGTTCCCAGTGCTGCAAACTGCAGAGGAGGTATAATAAAAGAGATTTGAATTTTCCTACCTTCTCTGTGTACTTTCTTCAGTACTGGTTAGTAACTCATTTGAGTCCCTTGATTATCCATTTAGCCTTCCCAATATGTATGCTTTCCTGAAGGTTGCTGACTGGAAGGGTTTCTGGCAGAGAAATTCATCACAACCTTGGAATAAATTGAATTAAAGATCACACTTGTAAATAGTATGACCACTCTGAGGCTGGAAGACAGGGCTAATTTGGAGAAGAATGCCTTTTCCTTTTCTTGCTAATAAACACTTTACAAGAATTTTCATGTAAGCCTGTCTTTTACCTGCTTAAAAGACTATGGGCTTTACAAAAATTTATTGAATCATGTTCAAAATGTTTTTGAGGTAATATATACTACCTGTTATAACTGTCATACAATAGGGCTACTGCAGTTCTGGAGGAAAACTGTGAGTTTACAAACATTTGTAAGGATCATGTCAGAGTACACAATTTTGTGTTAATTTTCTCCATTAAATGTTTTTGGGTTTTTTTGTTGTTGTTGTTGGTTTCTGTTTTTTGGTTTTTGTTTTTTGTTTGTTTTTTTGTTTTGGTTTTTTTTGTCACGATGTCTGGTTATAGCTGGCATTAATAAATCAGATGACCAAAGGAAAAAGCAAAAGCAAAAGCAAAAACAAAATCAAACAAATAAATTGAAGCAGCTACTTTGAGCCACGACCTGCCTTTTAGCCATGTAAAAAATGTCAAGATGTTCTTATTTATTAAAGTGGCTCATCACCATCTCTCTGCTGGGAGAAAGATCTGAGCATTTGGCTATTATAACCCCAGGATCAGAGATAATGCTTTATAGTTTGGGTGTTGTGAGAACTCTGCACCTGACCTCATCTGCAGGTTACCCCAAAATTTTATCTGTCATTAGTTTTATACTAACGGGTCTTCCTGTTGGCATTACCCAATCTAAGGAGCTTTGCAACCCACAGTCTCCTCAGGGAATTTCTTTGCTTCCACAACAACCCAGTGGCCAAACTCTTCTGTAAAAATCTAAGTATATGTTTTTTTCTGACTACACCACAAGAAAAGACATTTGCTGTTTGATGCTGAAAGAAGTTGCTAAAAATGTGTCATTAAGTGCAGGGAAAAAAAGGGAAGCATCACTGTTTGAAGGCCTGAAGAGAAGCAATAGATAGTACCATACTGATATAATTATTTTGATTCAGGGGGATGAGTTTTTTACCCAATTAGTAATGCAGACATTAGTAAAGTAATGTAAATTAGTAAAGTAACCTGTCCTGCTGTAACCATGCTGTAACCTGCTGTAACCATGACCAGATGACCTGACAGTATTGATCTGTACCTGGGCAAAGATGACCTTAAGGAGCTTGTCAACCCAAATCTATGCAGGGAGAACCTTGGAGAAACTCTTGGAATTGTGAAGAGCTCAGAGTCATTGTAAGGTACAGAGTATTTAAATATTGGCATCCAGGCAGTCACACAAATCTCATTTTGATACAAGTTTTAAAATGTAAGCAAATGTCCCTTAGAATTAAATAATGATTTATGGGGAATATTAATTATTCATTAGTAGTAACTGATAGGCAGTATATATGTAATTTAGCAGAAGTGATTTAACTATAAAATCAACTGAAGCAGGTATAAGACAGCTGAAAGGTTTTGGCACTCCCTTTTCATTTGCTCTCTCTCATTTTCCTCCAGTTTTCTCTGGTGATTTTCAACTGATTAAAAAAATGCTACTGAGACACACATGTATGTTTTGGTTTTTTTTAGTAGTAGATCTGCTTGCTTTTGTCTGGCAAATACATGCCAAATCTTGTATTTTAAAAATCATGGTTTGAGCCATGAGCATGACATAATTTCTTTTAGACTTGCCAGGAATACAAACTTCTAATTCAAATCTGTTTAGATTTCATTCCAGAGAATCCTTTGAGAACTTCAGGGAGATGAACAAAAGCAAATGTAGATGAAGATTAAAAGCTACCCTGAAGTTTAAGATAAACTTGAAGGGATTCTAATTCTGTCATGGTTCCTGCTTTTTTGTAGCTTTTCTTAGTGCACTTTCCTGTTGCCAATGCTAAACTTTAAACCTGGAAACTTTTATTTATAATAACTGATCATGTTAAAATGGTTTCCGAGAACTGTTATATGTTGTTGAAGAATCTGAAACATTGTCTCCTATCAAGTCACTTTAGCAAATATGAAGAGAAGGCCAAGCAGGCGACAAAACAGGTCTGATACTCAAGAGACATTGTTCACAGAACTCTGCTTTCTGAACAAAAATGTCCATTACAGGTTAATCATTTCTGTAATGGAAAAGCGCACTTTGAAAGAATCACTAGCTGATTAAGTAGTTTTGTCCAGTCATTTTCAGCTACAAAGGAAAATGAAAAAGCTCAGAGCACATAGTTATTCAGTAAACTTTTCAGCAGCAATACTGAATTCAATCCCTTCCTCCATTTCCCTTTCACCATTTTCTTTAGAATTCCTTAGTATAGCAACTTCTTCCTAATAATCTAGTTGAATTTTTATTTATTAAATAGAGTAATCGTTTATTAAAGAATATATGTAAAGAGTAATTTCTAAGATATTTTTCAGCGATGAGGGGGAGCCTTGACTAGTATTCCCAGCCTAAACAGTCAGACATGCATTACTGCTTTAGCACAGACTTTCCTGAGCAGTTCTTTGATATGAGACAAAAATATAGACGCAGGGATTTTGGTGAAAGAACTCTGACTTTTTCTTTGCCTTCCGGTACCGCATTTGTTTTACCTTTTCTCTTGGCTGTGAAAAAAATATCATCATTTAAAGTTTTTCTCTGCTCAAAAGCTTTTCTCAATTCTCTCCTAAGGCAGTTGATGTAATCCTGTTGATCTTTGGCAAAGAAAGTCACATTTATGTTTGAAATGATAAAAAAGAAAGTGTCTTAACCGACAAGGAACAAAATGTAATTACCATCACATTACTGGAAAGTTGTCACAGTAATAATATTTCAGATTATTACTCACTCATATTCTTAACGTTTTCAATGTTATCTCAAAAAAGGTGTTTTTAAAAGATCTAGTAAAGAAAGCCTTAGAATCCTGAAGATGCGTCTGACCCAACAGTAGCCGTCAAAAAAGTAGAATGTAGAAATATAAACTAGTCACAAATGGTTTTTCTGCATACAATGGCAAGTGAATATTGCTCTATTCCATGGCTTTTAGTGCTTAACAAAAAACATAATGAAGTGTCCAAAAGAAAGAGGCTTCTCCAGAGGTGATAAAGAAAGCCTTGAAAACTACTCTAGACTAGCTGTCTAACTAGGAATAATTGTGAGTTGGTCAGATAAATCTCAGACATGTTATAGATTTACTGAGAATCAGTACTATTAACTGGCTGGTATAAAACAGAGAAGACTATCATGGTTCTTTTATATTCCTGATATAACAATGTGGATGGGAATTTTGAGTCCATACAAAATGCAGTCTTACAGAAGACTGGGCATTTTGGTGTTTCAAAACATGATTTCACTTCAAGTGAATGAGCTGTCTGCACCAGACTGTTATACTGCTTTTAAATATTAAAAATATTGTGCAATATTATTAATTATTTTCGGATTTGTTATTTAGGCAAGGACAACTTGATAACCCCTTCTTTTTTTATCTTCTATCTTCTACAGCTAGAATGATCATGATGTTAAGCATTCAAGGAAGTACACAGTGTTTCTAAGGAAAATGGTATCCTTAAAGAAACATCTCATATCTCCATTCTACAAATAAATCATATTGGTGTTTAATTCAAATTCTTAAATATTCATAAAACTATATTTTTATAGTGTTTTATAGTGTTCATGACTCAGAACTTTTTCTAAAAATTCCATTGTATAAAATTCATGTATTTATGTAGATATTTATATGTGCCACCTAATATTTAAAGACAGAATTATGCAAAGAACTAGACTGGCTGTGTCCACTAACATTTTTGAAGCATCTCAACCAATGGATTGAAAATAATTTTATATTGATTTAGCTTTTCTCCAAATTTCCCACTTTTTAAGAAGGCTATTATAAATAATAACTTCAGAACTATTTTGTAAATAGAAACTAGCTCTTTCAAAACAAGGGACAGAAAATAGATGGCCAGCTTTTTATATGTTCTGTTGCCAGAGAGAGAAAGAGAGAAAGCAAAATTAGTCTAGTAAATGGACTATTCATATTTTAATTAAACAGTAAGTTCTAATACGTGATTTTACAGCTAAAACGTATTCTCTCTACATTTTTTAAATATAGATGCATCTTAGTTTTCCCCATAACACAAAATTTTGCTTTGTTGTGCAGCAGAATTGAAAATATAAATTTTTCACCATGCACTTTTACATTTTTACATTTTTACATTACTTTTACATTTCTAAAAGATTATTCTCTACTGTTCTGTGGCTTTCTTTTAACTCTTACAATTTTTTTGAGTAATTCAATAGCGTAAATGTAGTTTGACATTCTATTCCAAATGACACTCTGTCTATTGCACTAAGCATTGTTAGGATGGTATAAACATTATCCAGGAAGATTGAAGAGGAAAGACATTATGAAGAAAGCAAGATTTTAAAGCTACAGAGGTTGCAATGTTTTCAAGGACTGATAGTAACAGCATTTTGTTTTAGTTTGTGGTTGGGTTTTTTTTCTGTAAAATATCCTTCTTCATAAGCAAAAGTGAGGATAGGTGAGAAAAGAGACCTTACCTATGTTGTCCCTAAACTCTATGCCATTGAAGTAACAAATTATTTTCTCTTACTGCCTTTGTCTTGTCTTGGCCTATCTTCATCTTGGGAGCTCAACAGACTGTGAACTGTCTCTAGAGCTGTGCCTAGCTTTTCTCTCAGCAACCTATAGAAGGATAAATTGTATTCTTGTGTTTGGGGCTTCAATCCCATCTCTTACCTTTTTTTTTTTTAACAAAATCACTTTTCTGGAGATATACTGAAGAATGTAGATGTATTTTCCATGTGCTGTCCTTGTTCAAAGTTCCTTTAATATGATTACCCTATCCTTCCCTCTTCCAAGATCTCTGGTGGTCCGAATCACTTCAGACATTATTCAGACTTCAGGGATTTCTTACAGATTTTTCAATAAAAAACTATTTTCCAGCACATATAAATGGTACTGATGCTTCTGTAGAGAGGTGTCTTTTTTTAGCTTTCATCCTCCCAGCAATGTTTGAGTCTTTGTAGAAATGTCAGTTATTTCTATGTCCTCTGTGCTGTGCAGAGTTGGGAATATTTCTGCTCTGCATGTCTCATCTCATTTTAAGTGTGTTCCCCAGCAGCACAAGAGCGGATATTTGTAGGATGTATTTATGAAAGCAGCATTTAGAGTTTAAAAAACTATTTACTTTCATATCTATTTCCACTCTTGGAGTCTACATGATTTTTAAAATCAGGACAAATAGAATAAAAGACACCTCACAAATAAAACATAAAGAAAATACAGTAGGAAAGGAAAGTTACAATATTCCATTAGAGTCAAGTGGCTGAATAAAAACTGATCCTTTTCCAGTGGCTGCTCCCTAAGTTCCTTTGAATACTATTGTACAAATTCCCAACAGCTTAGAAATGTCAGAGCTTTCCTCAAGCCAAAGTTTTACCTCCTCTAAAGATCTCTCCTTACCTGTTATATACAAAACCCATTGTGCCTTGTGAGACTTTTCTCGTTTTCTCATTGCTTTAATAGATTTTGAGCATTCATGCTCATTACATGTATATCTCCTACAGAGCTCCCCAGAGATGACCATCATTTCTTAAAGATGAGATTCTGCCACCTGCTATCACTTAGAGGATATGAGCTTTGGGAATCTTTAGATGAGAGCTGTCCATGCCTTCAAACTGAGTATATCCACTACTACGTGAAGTTTATATGATGTTTATTTTTTAGTATTGGAAAAAATTGCTTAGCCTGTTGCCAGGAGTACTGGGGAAGTAAAAACAAAACAAAACAAAAAGATGAGAGCTGTCCATGCCTTCAAACTGAGTATATCCACTACTACGTGAAGTTTATATGATGTTTATTTTTTAGTATTGGAAAAAATTGCTTAGCCTGTTGCCAGGAGTACTGGGGAAGTAAAAACAAAACAAAACAAAACAAAACAACCCAAACCTAAACCCCAAAAAGCTAAAAAGAAAACCTCAAACCTAAAAACCTTACAACCCTAAAGCCCTAAAAGCCCTTCAGGCATTTTCATATCTAAATTGTTACTGCCCTTTAAGAAAGGGGTCAGACATTACCAGAGATTTCCATTGTCTGATACTTTATAAGAACCAGATCTGATGCTGTTATCTCTCCCCTGTGAAGGTTAACAGACGGAAGTACAAACAGGTTTCAACAACCCTACAGAACGTTTGGAAGTGGGCCAATTTTAGACTTTTCCAGAAAAACAATTTTCCTAAGTAGTATCAATATATTTCTGGATAAGAACAGGTTTTTAATGTGAGATT
Organism: Tychaedon coryphoeus; assembly: GCA_013398595.1. Lineage (NCBI taxonomy): Eukaryota > Metazoa > Chordata > Aves > Passeriformes > Muscicapidae > Tychaedon > Tychaedon coryphoeus. The sequence continues at coordinate 351,631 of WBND01000694.1, forward strand.
TCTGTGAAGAAAAAAAATATGCTTAAGCTCTGAGTGACAAGAAAATAAATTAAAAGTTAGGTCATTTGGTTATGCTGACATTAGAATGAAATAATTTCCTATGAATATGCCTGGAAATGTGAAATATCTAGATGGAAGAACAATTTCTGAGCTAAAGCATATTCTGTAACCCCAAAAACTTATGTGGGCACAGACAATTAAAGTAATTTATTTATACCTTTTGAGACAAATACTCTGTCAATATCAGTGAGACCTAAGAAATTATATTTGAAGACTGTGTTTTCATCACAATTTTTGCTCTAGTGTATCATTTTAGTGACTGAAATAAATTAGAAAGTCTTTTGTATATTCTTCTTCAATATCAGATAGAGTACATCTTCTAATAAATACAATATTTCTTTTCACTTTCAAATGTAGATGCCAAATCAAGTTTTATATGACTTGACACCTACCTTCTGCATGGCTGTTGGCTGTTCTTCAGGGCAGCACCAAGCCCTTCTAAGAAATAAAATCCCTCAGATAGGTTTAGCTGAAAATTATCAAGTTGTTTGCTCTTTAATAAATCAGATGTTTATTAAGTGTGAATAAATTAAAATATTTGCATCAATTTAAATACCTATGTTCCACAAACAGACAGATCTGAATTACTAATGATCCACCAAGGGGAAATTTATTATCAGTGATAAGAAGATCACTTTTCACTAATCTTTTACATTATTCAGAAAAACAATACTCTGAGCATTTTAATATATAACATGGATTTGCAAAAGTGTTTATCTCAACTATTTTTTTTTCAAATGAATAGAAAATATCCCAAGCAAGAAGCATAAAAGCATTATTAGATATCCATATAAATGCAAGTACAATCAAACACAAAGCTAGATTCATAAACTTATGATTTTACACAAGAGGAATTCAGAAAATTCATCTTCAACATCTGATGGAAATAAACATGCATTTTTTCACTTTTTGGAATCACTTCATTATAATGAATAGTAACTGCAGAGACTCTGTGTCATAAAACTTTTTATCATTTCACTTCAAATAGGACTTATTTTCCCTCATTAATCCTGTTTTCAAACTGGATGAAAGAGTATGATAACTAGAAAAAGTAAATAATCTTGTAAAAAAATGCCTATCAGGTAAATATTAGTTGGGGAATGACATGAAAAAATATAGACATGTTTATAGAAGAAGGCAAAAATTATATTTTCATTCTGTAAAAAAGTGTCAAATATTCAGATGTAATCATGCTCTGCAGTAAATTGAGCGCTTATAGTGAATCTGAAGCTGAGTTTAAAATAAAAAGCTAAATTCTAGTCACAACTGAGTAAGTGCAAATACAGCACTTCTGCACATTGGTGTTAAAAGGGCATCCATTTTCTCCCTTCTTCCCTGAAGCTTTGATATTTAAAATCTCAGAAGAAATTATTTAAGTTTTATGAGAATGTTGCGCTATATATAGTACAGTAAGCAAAAGCAGAACATATCCTCTTTGGACTTCAACAAGAACTGAATAGAAACCAAAACATCTGGATAGATGAAAATGTGTAGTCTTTTATTGTGTCATGACCAGAGGTATGATGAGACTAGAGCAAATTAATCATAGCTAGGTGTGCATCTATACACCTTGGATCAGAATTAATTCTGATTTTCCTATTTTCTTATTTGCTAGATGATTTAAAAGGCCTCTTTGCTAGATCTTTGCTTGAAAGACCTTCTGCGGTGAAAATTACATTGACATTGCTACACATCAGGAGTTACTAGGTTTTAAAAAAAAAAAGTTTTATTAACAAGGGTATCCCCACTGTAAATCAGACAAAGAAGAATCAAGGATGGAGTAGTGTGTACAAATAATTCTGAGCAAAAGAAACAACCCATTTAACCTGGATAGCAGCCTGAGCCACTATCAAACACACAAATGTTCCTTTTAAGCCTATAATCCTGTGAAATTAGGTTTTTACAATGGTAAATATTTTTAAATACACCATTAGCCTTTTCCTCTGCCTCCTCTCCTCCCCAGATCACCCTGCCTTTAGATGCCATTGCATCAGAAGACCAAGTGGGTCAAAAGCAGGAGATGCATGATCCTCCCACTGGGCTTTGGCTCCACATCCCACCACTTCAACCCACAGGCTGTTGAAACATCACCCGGTATTTTTTCTGCTCCTCCTTTCCCTAACTAGGAAGGAAAGACTTCGTCACAATTTTAGAGATACCAAGGACAAGTACCATGAATTACCTAAGCAGATTTCCCTCAGATGTTGTCTGCTCTGGCATTCCATGTGAAGTTAGATCAAAGAACTCATTTTATCTGGAATAGATGGTGAAATAGAGCTGTGCACAGGCTTCAACTCCTCAGGGGGTCTGTGCAAAGAATCTGAAAACCAGCTGTTCAGCATAAGTAAGAACTAAAAATAAAAGAGACAACACACTTTTGGTAACATCTAATTTGCTATATATTATAAGGATCGCTTTCTTTAATTGGAAGCTTAACAAAAGAATTCATAATAACTTGCTGCTGCCAAATAATATCCACATTACTGGTGAAGTAAGTGCAACTCTGGAAAATTAAGAGATTACTTTAGAGCATTCTTTAGATTCTTCATGTGTTTGTGTTCATAAATTCTTGGTTATTGATGATCACAAATACTCACTGTAGTTCAATTGAATTACATTATTTTGTTTTTATAATGATGGATGGATTAGCTGCAAGCCAAATGATAATTCATATAGCTAAAACTATTTAAAAGGATATAAATTATTAGATTAATCTCCAAAAACAAGACAGTGGAAAATAAGGTTCAAATCTTTTACACTCGGTGGAGTCCTGTGAAGTCACAGTGTCTCATGGGATAGTATTTTTAATATATGATATTTTAATCTTATTTTTCAAATTTAATCTGTGGTGATATCTTATTGTTTTAGAATATAATTCTTAATTTGTATAAGAAATACTCTGTAGATCTCTACTCATAGTAATGTCATCCTTTCCCTGCAGTATGTGCTGAAAGGGAGAGCATCTTTTCCAGGGCTGATGGCTTTCTACAAGAGTCTCTTTGGTTTGTTTTTGAGTTTTTAGCAGATAGGTTTTCTCTAAGTTTCAAAACATCACCTTCTCTCTGACTTGAAGAAACTTAGGGAGAATCATCCTTTTCAAGTAAATAAATATTTGTGTGTGCATTTCTATCACAAGTTTCCTCCTTTTTCTTTTTTTTAGTACAAAATGGAAATAAATATGATTAATCAAACTATCTAAGTGGTTTAGAAGTTTTTGATGTACCCAGTCTTTTTTTTTTTCTTTTTTTTAAATGCAAATATTTATTAAATGGACTGGAAAACAAATAACTTTTCCTATAACTCTGAAGATTGAATTTATTCTGGTATCAGTCCCATCAATAACTACAAGTGTATATAAAATTAGAATGTGTTTTCCCTGTTCTCTTAAGGTTGTGCTGTTTGACTGAAGTTGTTAGCTAGAACACAGTTTCCACTGGGTAGATAAATAAGTAATAAAATTTATGTATCTGAGTCAGTTCTGTTTATTGACACTGAATTGATATTCTCTCCAGTACTCTCTCTCTCTTATTGGCAGTTTGCTCTTCCCTCCAGGTCTCCATCTCATGTATTCTGTCAGCTGGTCGATATAAAGCTATAGTTGATTCAGAGGAATACATTCACTCTGAGGATCTGGTGGATTGACCCTGGTGAGTCAAATTCCCAATCTGCCTTTTGCTCACTTCCCTCTTACTGGTGATGGAGAGAAAAATAGAAGGAAGCTGAAATTCGTACATCAAACTAGTAACAATTTCATAGTAAAAGCAAAAGCTGTGCTTGCAGGCGAAACAGAGAGAAAAATTAATTCAGTTCTGCCAATCAGCAGGCAGAAATATCCACTGGAAAGTGGGGCTTTCAAAGGCATAGCAGTTCCTTGGTAAGATAAATGCCATAGCCATGTATGTCTCCCTTTCAACCTTCTTTCCCTGAGTTTTTATTGCTGAGTGTAATATCATATGATATTGCACATCCCTTTTGCCAGTTTGGGTCAGCTGCCTTGACCTTGTTCACTTCCAGTTTCTCAGCCACTTCCACTTTACTGCCTTTGGGAGCCAGTTGGCAGTTGGGAAGAGAAGGTCTTGATATGGTGCAAGCACTGCTCATCACTAGCCAAAATATTGATGTGTGTTATCAGCCCTGATTTAGCCACATATTGAAAGCACAGCATCATACAAGCTGACCTGAAGAATTTTAACTCAAAACTTTGTCCCACTCAAATCCAGTACATAGAAATGTAATGAGCAATATATACTGAAAACATTGAGGTTGTCGTATAAAATAGATGAAGGCTGAGTTACAATTGACTTTCTAACTGAAGACACTGATTTGGATTTTTATCTCATACCCTGTCTTGTCTGGTTTTCCTAATATTCATAGAAATTTCAAATCTTCAGACATTTTGTCCCCTGCCTGAACTGAATGGACAGACTAGTTACTAGATGGGGAAGATAAGAATGATGTGAAGTATATAGCCCACTTGGGCAAGACTCACTTTCTGTGATGCCAGGCAACCCTTCTATCTTTTCTTTATTTTTCAGGAGTATACTACATAACCAATTAATAGGACTTTGAAAAAAAATAAAGAAATTACTATGAGATTAAGCTTAGTGATAGCACAAAATCAAAAACATAAGCAATATACAGCAGAGTGCTACAGACATTCCAATGTTCTACTTTTCTGCTTTTATTAGAACACTAGAGACTTGCCCAATATGTCCACCTCCATAGTCTCTTACACTATACTACATGAGCTAATACTCAAGTTCTTTCTCTCTTCTGAAACAAAGGGCATGTTAATGTTCTATTCCTTAGAAATGCAGCACAGTAGCTGTGGAAGCTCCTCGGTTCTTCAGCCCTCTTCTTCTGATATTTCAAGCACAAAACAATAAAAGAAGAAGATTTTTGCTCAAATTGTCTAGAGGGTGGCTATGATAAATCAAATCATATAAAACATTGTCTAGAGGTTCCTGTTTCTTTGTACTGACTAAAAGACAGTCAAGATTTCAAGATTTAGTTGCTCAGGCCTATAGATACTTAGGTAAAACTAATATAATTTAGATGCTGAGTGTGGAAGGCTGCACAAAACAATTACACGACAAAGCAACACCACCACCATCCCAAAGCCTCAGTACCTTAAATAAATACAAAATGTATATAGTGGGAGACCAAAAAATCCTACATCTCCAATGAGCTACAGAAAGGGGAAAGATCAAGGCTAAACTAGGTCAATTTAAGTATTTACAAATTACATTAATATAGTTATTCATTATATTCATATATAATTTTACTTAAATTATTACTTAAACTAAATCTTTCTCAACCGTCAAGAAAAAAAAAATAAATCCTTACCAGTCATTGACTATCCAATCTTGGAAAAAAAGCATAGTGACTCCAGCTTGGAGAATCAATTTAATCCACAGTGTAAACAGGCAGGTGGTTCAGGCAGTGAACTCCACCTAATTCAATAGAACACATATGGCTTGCAAAAAAAATTCTCAAAAATAACAACAAAAAATCCCGACAACATGCCTTTGTATTTTCAAACTGCACAGAGGCAGTAAATTACAATTGTACAAAGTATTCTTCTCTCTGGGAATTTTTATCCAATGCCTCTACAGCCTTAACAAATTGCACTTTAAACAGTTTTATTCTGTGCCTCATCAAGAGATTCAAGTGATCATTTCAGAAGTTCACTTGCCAAATCACCTGAAACTTTGTATAATATTTAGCCTAAACTTATTCATAGCCCTTCATCATGTAATAACATTATTCTTAAAGGATTTTTCTTTCCTTGATATATCCCCTCTCAATGCAGTTATAAAAAGTCATTATATCCCCTCTTAACCTTCCCTAGCTAGGCTAGGCAAACAGAGCTCTTAATCTTTTCTATGTAAGGTAAATATTCCATTACTTTATTCATATCTCTTCTCTAAATCTGATCCAATTTAAATTAATCACTCCTGAGAGAAATGATTAGAGATGTACACAATGTTCCAGATGAGGCCTTGCTGATACCTTGTATAGTGCTATTTACCTTCTACTTTCACTTAGAAGAATGTGTCATTCAATGCATTCTACAACAGCAGTAGCCTAGTTTCAAGGCTACATCATTCTGGCAGTTCATACTCAACTCCAACAAATATCATCAGATATTTTATCCATTTCCTTACATCAGGTTGACAATCACTCTTTTGTAGCAAGTTTTTATTATTAATTCTTGAAAAAATATTTTTGAACTTTGTGGTGTTAGATTGCATTACATTTGTGTGATTCCTTTCCTTAGAATGAGCAGATCCTCTTGATGCTGACTCAGAACCTTGCAGTTTGTTTCTCAGCTGTATAACTAACTTTCATTTCAATGTCATAAACAAATACAGTATATCCTTTCAGTTCCAACACTGATGTTTGAGAGGTGTCTGTGCTGATTTTCCTTCATCCTGTCTTGCTATTGAGTATAGCTGGGGATAGTGTCCCTTCTACAAACTTCTTTCACACCCTGTGTTAATCACTACAATCACAATGTTTAATGCTAATTTTCCTTCAAGAAATCTTATCAAACGCTTATCTTAAGTCTAACTAGAGCAGCTTTACTTTATTAGCCTCTCTAGGAAGTCAGTTATTTGAAAAGATATCAAGTTAGTCTGACACAATCTGTATGAGATAAAATCATGTTGTACTGTAAATTCAATTTGCCTCTATGACCCGAATTAGTTCTTGTTCAGCATCTGCTCTAATGCTTTGCATAGCATTATAATCAAAGTATCTGCTTGGATCATGAGCTTTCCCCACTGCTTTTTATCTTTATACTACATTTGTTCTCCGAAGTTACTACCACTAGATTTACAGTTTACTTTTAAATGGCTTTTACTAGATTTGCAAAATCATATCCTAATTCATTCAGTAGACTTGAATACATTATAAAAGTCTAAACCTTTCACTCTCAGAAATAACAATTCTTCAAACTTCCATACCAAAATTTGTGTCATGGCCTTCACATTTGAAGCAGATAATGTATCTTGTCATAACAATGTTGCTCAAAACAAAAAAGAAACAAAAGCAAAACAAAAAAAAACCCTAGCAACAAAAAGCCAAAACCCAAACAACACAAACCCAAAACAAAATCCATCAATGATAGGATTAATTTAAAATTGTGGCCATTTCTAGATCTTCTTTGCTGGTTTCTAATTCCAAGTATAGAGAAGCCTCCTTATCTAGTTTCTCATCTTTATGAAAAGGATAATGCATGAAGATTAGTATATTTAAAAAATCAGATACTAGAAAAGCCTTTAAAATATTTACTCTTAGTGTGTTTTCAAAATCTGAATTATGGTCATTCTCCTAATAAATCCCTTTTCCCTATTCTTTTTGCCTCTGTTCTTCTTAATGAATCCCTTTTACATGTCTTTTTAATCTCCTATTAATATTTTTAATCTTCTGATGAAATTCCTCTTCACATGATTATTCATATTGAAAAGCCATTTTATACAAGTATTTAGTTTTCCTCTTTGAATATATACTCTAATTGTGTTGACACATTTTACTTATAAATAGAGTTCTTCCAGGTCCAGTGGAATTCTTCATTCTGAGGATGGGGAGACACTGGAAAAGGTTTCCCAAGGAAGTTGTGGATGTCCATTCCCTGGTAGTGTTCAAGGACAGGTTGGATAGGGCTCTGCACAACCTGGTCTAGTGAAAGGTGTTCCTCCCCACAGCAGGGGAACCAGATGATCTCCAAGGTCCCTTCTAACCCAAACCATTCTTTGAATTCAAATATTTAATTTTCCCAAACTAAGCACTTAATTAATTTATTTCCTGATCATGCAAAAGCTTGACTTTTTAAAATCCCAAGGATTATTTATAGATTTATATTTTCTATCTTGCAGATTGGCTTCAACTGAGCTCCCTCCACTTCTCACAGGAGAGCCACAACTATCCTAGTGGCATTCTGTGAACTCACTCTAGTTTATTCAAGACCTCATCATTCCACTAATGGAAGTCCAAAACTGGATGCAATAGTCCAGGTGCAGTCTAACAAATGTCCAGGTGTGGTCTAAACCTTTCAATGTGATTAATGAATTCAACTTTGCTAAGTATTAATTCTTCCTACCTAAATAAAGTACCCTTTTCCTTCTTGAAGGTATTGTTGAGACTTCAGTCAGTGAGAAACAGAGAGTTTTTTGTGGGTTTTTTTGTAACTATACTTTTCACTGTTTTGAATTGTGGTTCTTCCGTTTTCGAGGGGAAAATCAGAACAACACCTTAATAACTATACATAGAAAATCAAACTCTTCAATGAAAAATGAAGCATGGCTAAAAAGCTCTACACCAATAACAATGAAGACAACAGCAAATAGGAAAAAAAAAATTCTGAAGCATTCCTTATGGGTATATACTGATAATTCCAAGATTTCAGCATGCCTTTGGCAGAAAAATCAGTTTGGTCTCTGTCATGAATATTTGTTTCAAAAATATAAATTTTAGTGACCTTATTGAGAATATTGAAGAATTATTTTTTGTCTTTGTAGCCTAGGAATAGAAAATCAAACTCTTCAATGAAAAATGAAGCATGGCTAAAAAGCTCTACACCAATAACAATGAAGACAACAGCAAATAAGAAAAAAAAAATTCTGAAGCATTCCTTATGGGTATATACTGATAATTCCAAGATTTCAGCATGCCTTTGGCAGAAAAATCAGTTTGGTCTCTGTCATGAATATTTGTTTCAAAAATATAAATTTTAGTGACCTTATTGAGAATATTGAAGAATTATTTTTTGTCTTTGTAGCCTAGGAGTGGAAATTCAAGTGAATTTGAATTATTTGGAGGAAGAATGATACAGTATTTGGAAACCAGATATTATGTACAGGACTTGAAATGATAAAATTCCATATATAAAATTAACTTCTCAAAAATTCAAGAAAAGAATGGATTAATCTCTTTTCAATGTACAATGTTCAGACTTAATTGTTTGGAATCCCAAGCAGCAAGTTTTATGTGAATGCAACTGTACTTTATTGGGGTGATATCTCTCCATTGTTTTGGCACTTGCCTGCAGATTAGGGCTCTGTACTCTGTGTACATTGATTTGTTTAGAAATAGTTAGGATGTTTAAAATGAACAATAGAGTTGGATTTAATATCTAGCCTGGAGGTTATTACTATTTTTTGAATCGTAAAATCTAATCAATTTGCATAACCACCTAGGATACATGGGAAAAAAACCCAAAATATGTGATCCTTCCTCAGTTAAAAAATAACCTGTTTATAGGGCAAAATTTGTATCAAATTGAAGGCTAACACTGCAAAAATTCAGAAAGGCATAAAACTAGTGATTCAGCAATATAGTACATACAGATGTAACAGATTAAATAGACACTCTAACATTTTTTATGGCAGTCCATTTCCTCAGTTTACAGAGACCTCAGTGTTGCCATCCTTGAAATAATGTCTTTGAACCTGATTATATTTTTTTTTTCTGTTTATACTCCAGTTTACATTCCAAAGTAAAAAAGTTCCTAGAATAAAAAATGGATGCCCATCTCCTTTTTCCCTTTCACACTACCACAAGCCTCCATTTGCTACTGACATTCTTTATGCAATACTATTTTCTTGCAAAGGAAACATGGTTAATATTGATGCTTTTCCTGGATTAATAAGCTTGTTCTTGATTTTTATGTCCATTGCCATCTCTGGTCTCTCCAGTTCCATTGTGTTTTGTGTTGCAATGTGTCATATAAAACCTTCAATAAAGTTCATTCAATTTTTATGATATTCTATATTTTCAGTGGAAAACAAAGTTCCATCAAACAATTCAGATCTGAAATTTTACTTTGATCATTTCATGCCATGCACATGACAAGCACGTATGATTTCCAAAATATAATCAAACATTTTTACCCAGAATTGTTTGCATGTAATCTGGCTACACAAGCAGAGAATTTTCTGAACAGGCCACTTAGAGGACATTAATTATATTTTTAGTTGTTCATAACTGCACAATTATTTTATAATCTCAAATTCTGTATAAACTTTAAAAAGAATGACTGAAAAAAACTCCAAAGCCCTAAACTGTGGTGCCTGTAACACCAGTAGCTGCTCATTTTTTTTCCTACCAGTTTGCTAGAATGGAATAAGAGATTTTCTTACTTTAGCCCCCAAATCATGTTTGCAAATCCCTTCAAGGCCATTATAAAACACACAGGAATTTTGACTGGTTTTATGTTTCAAGTAGTAGACATTCAATCATATATATATATATAAATACATATATTGGTCTGATTTCTTTTCTAGATAAAGTCACCACTAAAAACCTGAGTAATTTTCTTAGAGATGTAGAATATCAATTCCTTAAAGTATTTTAAACACTCAGAATACAAGGGTTTTGTTTTGCATGATCACTTTTCTCATTTTACTTTAGCTGTTAAGAGTTTTTTGAAAGAAAGCTTCTTCTTTGAAATCTTTCAGATGATAATAAAGATTTTTTTTTGTGAAAATTTTAAAATGCTATAGTAGAAAAGGTCTGGAAAAGTCATCTGTTTCCTGCCCTGAGGCAGAATCAGTTATACCCAATGGTTAACTGAGAAGGTCAAAAGCAGATTTTTCTGCTGTCCTTGTTGAAGTCAGATCTTCCCTTCACTCAAGATTGAACTAGCCAAATTACACAAAAGGCTAGGGAAGGAAACAGCATGCACAACAGGCAGTCTCAGCTGCTCCTTTAAGACCCTGCAAACTTGCAGAGGATTGGGTGATTTAAGAGATTGCTTTTAGCTGTTCTTCCCCTGTGGCTCACAGCAGCACTGTGATAAAGATAGTCTCTGTTCACTAAACTGACTTTCTTTATCACAAGACAAAAGCAAAAAAGGCAGAGATAGAGAAGAAGAAAACTCAAGTAGAAAAAGAAAGCTGGTAAAAATGTTTGTAACATATGCAACCAATTTTTATTCTACAGATGATGTCCAAGATCTTGCCAAAGACAGTGAAGACTGAAATATAGTATGAATAGTGCACCTTTGCTTTCATTTGGAGTGTTTGATGCTAAAGATTAAACAACTGAGATGGCTGAGTGAATGGAGATTGAAAGGACAGGTTTGTTGCCAGATTTGCCCATGAAGACACTTCTAATACTTCATAAAAGAGGAATAGATGACAAAGCTCAGCTCTCAGCATTTTATTGAAAGCGCAGTCTGGGGAAATTTTTAACATATTAATTTAGGTACATTGATTTTGGTTCTCTCATTCTCTCATTTATGATAATTTTTTTTCACTTAGCCCTTCCTAATTTGATAATTTAAAAAATTATTCCTATTGACCTTAATTCAGTCTTTTTCTTTTGACTCCTATAATTTATTTCAATATGCAAAATTAGGTTTTTGTTACTGTGGGTTTTGTAAATTTCACATGCAAAACAATGTGGTGGTTTGTATTAATTTCCTGAAATAGTTCCCTATCAGGACCTGAGCAGCTTCCTTTACGAATGACACGAAAACAATCAGTGACTGGTTTTGAGAACTGCCAACCTATTAAACCACTGAGAAAGCTGAACAGGTGTTATGAATATGCATTTTAAAATTAAAAATCTCAATATGTGCTCTTCTTTCTTCCACCTGAGTAAAAGGTAACACTGGACAGAGCCCCTCTGCATAGCCTGCTTAGAACAACCCCAGAAATTATTTCTGTCCTTTTTATTCATTTTAAATGGTAACATAATTGCATGTCTTCCTTTCTCAAGTTACAGATCTGAGATTCTACCCACCAAGAGTCCCACAACGTGATGCAGATCAGGCAGGTTTTCTGCACTTCTCCATCATGTAGTCTAATGCAAGAATTTATCATTGATGTATGAGTAGAGATATAAGCTAATACCCTGATTTTGCATTAAAAAAACAACAAAAATCCTCCCACAAGTTGCAAATCATTCAATAAGTCAGTGAAAAATCTAAAAAGATTTACTAATTAAATTTTCAAAATTAGTTATCTCAAAAAATGTTAATGATAAAATCTGTAAGAAAACTCTGACCCACTGGCAGAAAACTGTGTCAGTACTCAGAAAATGTAAAGAAGGATGAATAAGTAGAAGTTTACTAGTTTTGACTTAAATCCTGAGAGACATACAGGAAAGTTCTTAGAGGATTAGATAACTAAAAAATTGAAAGAAGAGTGCAATTTGAATGGTATTTTTTACAGCTCTTGTAAAGCACAACTGATTATATTATACAAGAAGGCTAAAAACTGGTAACTGAAAAGATATAATACACTAAAACTTTTGGAATACACTCAGTATTATATTTACATTTTATTTTGATTAAGAATTAATGTAAATATCAATGAAAATTATGTTCAAAGAGCTTGAAAATCTCTTAGTGGGCTGCTCACAGAATACCCTACCAGTTCTGATAAAGCCTTACTAATATTGACATTGTACCTGATAATGTTCAGTGGTTGTATCAATTATCTGGACCTCAGACTACTATCTGATGATGTTTTCAGATAACGTATTGGAAAGCTAAATAATGGAAAAGGAGGACAGCCAAAAGACATCCTGCATCAGAAAGAGCAGGAAAAGTTTCTGACTGCTCAGTGGCTCAAAAATGCACTGTGGGTATACAATTAACCTTTCAATTGTCAGTGAATTAACACATTTTAAAGAAAGAAAGAGGCAGACAGAATTAAACATAATTCATATGCTTTACATAGACATCTTTCCCAAACTCCTGTGTATAGAGCAAAATATCTTTGAAAATACAACCAAAAAGAATTATCTTTCCAAGGAAAAATGAGTGATGATCCATGGCAAAACATTAGCAGTGGCCACACAGGTTAAGTAACTTTCATAATTAAAAGTCATCTAGCACAGTTGCTGGATCAGGGAAAGGGATACGTAGCAAGCAAAACTATTGAGGTGATTTCCCTTTTCACATGTTGTGATGAAACTGATCCTGGAACAAACATGCAAAACCAGTGCCTCCCTTTTCTAGTCTTCATGTATTAGCTGAAATATCAGACAATGTTTAGAAAACACTGAAGCCATGAAAAAAGTATGAAAAAAGGGCTCTCCTAAGTATACTGGTGACGCTTATGTTTATATGATCTACATAAATACTTCAAGTTTCCACGTTGCCTGGTTGCACGACTGCTGATCCTAATGGGCTGCTATCATTGATACTAATTTAATATAAACTAAAAAACTAAAAATGAACTAATAATATAAAATTGTTCATTCCTAAAAGAATATAGAAAGTCTGTTGAGATACCTCCAAGTAGCTTCCTGCTGCATGGGTCATTTTCCAAGATATAGGAGTGTTGCAGATGGTAGTAGGCAATCCAATATTAGCATCCTTGCCACATGATGTTACACATGAAAAGACAGCAGTCCAGCTGGAAGGCATTAGAGCACATGCAAAAGTAGAGTCAAGTCACAATATCACTTCAGACTAGTTGTATCAAAATTACTATAATACTAATAAAATTGGAAATGTATGCAGTAAAATGGAAGGAATAACGTATTACCATATTATCAGGGATAAAACTGCAATATACTGCATTATTTTGAATGATAAAACACAAAATTACTATTTGATACTTTATAATTAATTATGTAATGCTGACCAAGAGAAAATATATTCAGATAATGGATTAATGAAAAAATAGCACCTTATACCTAGTATGCTATCAGATTATTATTAAATGAATAAAAGAAATCTTATTCTTGAAGCCATATCTATTGATAACATAAAAATGTCTTAGTCGTTGCACGTTTTTGGAAATAATAATGTTGTGGCAACAGAAGAAAGAATATTTGGCTATGTTAATTACAGTGAAAAGACATTCATAACATAATACCATGGGAGAACAGGGGTCAGCCATTCTGTAAAGTCACGCAGAGTTTATCAAGTAACCTCTGCTATGTTGATATATTTGTCCTTTACATGAGATCAAACAGCATCATACTTTTTAACCACTATCCTTATCCCAGATTTTTAGGTGAGCAAGGGCTCTCTCTGTGAAATGCCAGTTGCCTTGATGTGTAAATGAGTCTATGGCCTAGAGTCTTAAAGAGTTTAAAATGATGGGGCTAAGGTGCTTTCCTGTAGTGTTGGATTCAGGTGCTCAGCTCTACCAGGTAGGCAAAATGTATTGTCATGTCCTGTACATGCAGAGCAGACACAAAGGAAACACCTCCAAGAACTGTGCTACATAAAGTCCTTTAAGCCTTTTTTCAGAAAGCAGTTCCTATTCTTCAGTGCAGCACAGTGTAACAGTGTTAGCTGACACATAACCAGCTGGAACACAAAGTGTCTGTTGTCCCAGAGGGGGGAATATGGAACTTTTTTCCTTTACTAAACTGATTACTCATACAGTAGGGAGTCTGTAAAGCATTAATATATCAGTAGCCAAAAGTTTAGCCACAATACTTGAGCAAACTCAGCATATATATTCCTGTTAGCTGAGAATGGAGTCTGCATTTCTTATGGAACAGAGATATGGTTAATATTCATACTTTTTAAGTATTCATTCAGACCAGGTCATTTTTTAAAACTCCACCTTTATCACTAGGAATCGTTCAGGTATACACAGAATGCTTCTATCAATCTAAGTAGCTGAAAGAGCTAAGGGAAGTATAAGGCCAAGAATGTAACAGCCCAGCCCACGATGTATTTATCCCAGAGTAGGTTCTTAAGCCCGTTGGAGACATGCTGGGCTACAACGAGGCTCAAAGCACATCATGAGCAGAAAACATGTAGCCCATGAAATGTGATAAATGCTCCTATTGTCACTGTCTCTTATGTCCAAGTATGCCATGATATAGTACCATCAAGATCTTCTAACCATTGTCAAACATGTCTTGCCTCGCAAAGGAAAAAGGAAAATAAATTGCAAGCTACAACAAAAATCCCACCAACTGTTAGTCTTGCCCAAATACGAGCTATTCCTCTCACCCAAGACATACTTGCTTGAGTTGCAGGAGCAATCTGATTGTGAAGTACACATTGCTGGCAGAAGGCAGAACAACTGAAGATTAATAATGAATGAATGAAGATGAATAATGAGAAGGAAAAAAGAGAAAAAGGAAAGCAAAAAGGAAAGAGAAAATTAAAATAATGGTTTTCCCAGAAATAAGGTGATGAAAAATGACAAACTCCAATTTGTCATTCAGAATTTTACGGTGACGTAAGGTGCCAACTCAGACATTACTCTACTGGAGTAGAAAGAATTATCAAGAAGCTGATGAGGACATTTTTCAGCTGTATTGAAGCACAGAGCAAACAAAAGGCAAATTAACTGTACTTTTTATTAAATCTCATAGAGGATAAGAGTAAATATCATTTTCATCATCATGTGCATTGAGAAAAGGGAATACAAATTCACAGTGAGATGAACATAGATCTCGTAGTTATTCTCTATTTTATCCTGGAGATTTTTTTTTCCAAAGTGTCCTGTAGGACGAACTTCTGGTTTTAATAGTGAATTCTTCAATGCAAATAAAGTGTTTTAAGATAGTATATGTTGCACTAATTTCCATTACAACGTAGTGGTACGACAATTTAGGCTGTATCTTATTTAAAGGAGTTAATATAGCTTAACAGTTTTATAGTCATGACTGAATTAAAAATTCAAAATATATTAAAAATAGCTTTTGCAAATTATTTGCACCTTTTGGAGGGCTCCTTATCTGCATTTTGACTGTTATGTAATCTATGCCTCTTGACACAGAAATTGAAAGATCTTTTCTTGTTTGGATAAATTTTTTTCCATTAAAAAAAAAAAAAGGTTGATTTAGATAAAGGGACAGGGGAAGAGAAAGATTCTCAATGTTAAATAATTTGAAAAATAAGCTAAATTAATGAATCAAAAGATAAAAATGCTTTTAGATTTCGAAGAAAGAAAAAATCAAAAGCAATGTAATTTCCCTAATTTCCCAGCAAATCATCGTTTTACATATAAAATAACATTTGCAGAGAACTGTAGACTTGATGCTAGTCACAGTGGATTAAGATCCGTAGTTTATGCAGTACAGGGATTTCATAAGTATTTCATAAGTATCTCTCTCTAACCAGAAATCTGTGTGTAGAAAGATAGATTGTAAATTGAACATATTCATACGTCCAGAGAGAACAACAAACGTGGCCATGGTTATTATGTCACACAAGGACAGATCACCCTTATTATTTACTTTGTAAAATGGGATTTTAAGAAAATTCATTTTTCAAGCACTGTAATGCTGAAATGTGTGCTGTAAAATGCAAGTCCAAAAGTTTCAGAGACCAGAAATATGCACATAGGTTTGTTGGAGAGGAAAATTTGTCAAATTTACATTATATTAGATTTTACTTGCACAAAACTGCAAGTCTTGTGCATTTACAGTTGAAATACTGAATTAGGTCTTTGTATTAAAAATGATCAAACACAACAGCTTTTCTTTTTTTTTAAGGAAGTGCTAATTTATCATGCAAGGCTTAAAAAGCTCCCTAGATATAGCAGCGAGAGATACATAATCTAATATGGCAATGGAAGAATTTCTATTAGTTCTCTAATAGGATATTTCCTAGTTTCCCTGTTGCAAGTTCTGAGACTCCGTACCAGTTGGGAAGAGAGACAGAAAGACTTCCACAAGTTTAAAATAAACATAACAACTTCTTTTCTGTTTGGAGAGTGATTTACAATCTGTATAAAACCAGCTGATGTGACCCTGATTCAGAAAAGTATTCCCAATACTTTTCTTTATAATCTCGAGCTTTGCAGTATCCAAGGCAGGAATATTCACAGCTATCTGACAACTGAACATATTTTTGAACTATTGAATTTTTTTACTGTTTTTGTGGGGAAAAAATGTTATTTGGAAAAGCATAAAATTTATTTCTTAAATAACATTCCTAGGAAGTACTAAGTTCACATGAAGAAAATGAGGAAAAAAGTGAGCAAAAAATTGATTAAAGGGGGAGAAAAAATAAAGCAAGTTGTAAGAAATCTTGTTTATAAAAATGAACCTAGACATTTTTGAAGGGAAGCGAGAACCAAAACATATGGTTGATGGTCAAAATACATAAAACAACCTGCATGTGATGAAAACAGAGAGGATAACACGAAAGCATAAAGATGCCGAAAGATCCTACTTGAATGGGATTAGGAAGAATCCCTTCCATATTGCTTCTATCAGTTAAGGATGTTCAGCTGATAAAAATTCTTACTTAAAAGCTAGCAGTTTCATCATCACCTTTGCAATGTTCCCTATCACTTTCCCTAGACAAGAGAAAGAACCTTTCCTGCTTTTTTATTTGCCATTCACTGTGTTTTGCTTCTACAATTTAGCCATTACATGTAAATTATTGTCTTTTACTCTATTATTGAGTTGAACGAATTACAGTTTTAAAGGGCTATATGTGGGATTGGCAAGTAAGTGCTAGGTATGTGTATTTATATGTGTTTTTCTACTCTAACCTTCTCAGATGACAGTGATGGATAGTGGGGTGCTGGCACACAATAAAATTGAATGAAACACTGAAGTCGTGCAATCTGTAAAGCCAGATTTTAACAGAGTAAAAAAAATAATGTTTCAGAGCATGATATACAAATACTGAAAACTGAAATATTTTCCATTAGATTTGTAAATAAATATTTACAACTAAAACTAGTATGATTCTGGTCTCTGTTTCAGAGAGAGTCTCTAGAATGATTGAACCTGCTCAGGTCAGACTCCCTGAAGCCTGCTGTTACCCTTCTGCTCCCTTTCCTCCAGGCCCATGGGACCCTGACTGAATACATAATCTCAGCAAACAATCATGAGCCTTGCCCTCTCTGGCAGAAGAGCCCATCTGATTCACAATTCAGCTGCCACAGATATTTAAGCAAGGTAACAATCTGTTCTGAGACCCAACCACATTCTCTTTAAAAATATATGCAATCCGTTGTGTTTTCAATAAGGTGTGAACACGTGAATTACACCAATTTTCACAGCTGACAAAAGTGATTCTTCTCTGTTTTGCTTATAGAACTTGACATATACTAAACTAGAGAAAGCTAGTGGCTGTGTGGAAGACCCTTTGATTGTCTAGAAAGACAATTATACCACAAACTGTAAGGTATCTGATATTAGGCTAATCCTCAAAATGCTTGGAGTTATTTTGGAGTTTTTTGCTTTGGAATTATTATTGCTAATAGGGAAGAACAGGCTATGTTCATTTATGATGCACTTTCTGTAGTTCTTGAATTGCTAGGCTGGAATTCCTTAATTCCGGTTACAGCTTTTTGCATGGTACTTTTGATCATAGTAATCAGACTCTTATAATCAGTAGTTTAAAAATGCATACATTTTCTCATTTTTTCTTTTTAGGTCTTTTCTTGTGTATTTCCAAAAGACAAATATATGTTTCATATGTGAGCTGGTTTTAAGTTAAATCTATTTTCAACACTTCACGAAGCAGTATAAGAAGATGAAAATCTACATAATTTAACTCAAGGATCATGCTAAACCTGCAGTTAAAACAATAACTTCTATTTCCCAGGGCATTTGCAAGTGTCACGGGTATACTAAATTTTGTAATTTGCAGAGTCGTAGGCCATTACTTCCATTTAAAGTAGAAATGACCATAAACAATATATGAAGAGTGCATTTATAACATTCTGAAATTTTTAGGGGTCTTAAATATGACTATATATATATATATATATATACACACACGAATATTTTTTCCAGAACATTATTTTTGATGATACTATAGCTATATAGGTGTCATCTATATTTAAAAATACACTATAATCCAAAATCTGAGACATTATGGCATTATCTTCTGCTGTATAATCTCCGCAAGACTATTAGATTTTAGAAGACTTATGATTTGTGAAAGAATATTTAGCATAAATAGGAGCATGTACATAACTCAGTTGGGAACTGCTATGAAAACTGATGCTTGTAAATGTCCTTAGACCTTAAAACTTTAATGGCTTTTCCCCAACAAAGTTCCTTTGTCACCTTAGTTCTTTTTTCCAGAAGAGATACATTAGACAAGTGCTTTCAAATTTCAGCATCAGCCCAAGTTCATCTTTATCTGCCATAGCTGCCACCTTTGCCAGCCCAAAATCTATTCTAAGATAAAGAAAGCTTGTTTCTTTAAACATAATTACTTTGGAAACT
The DNA here is from genome assembly GCA_013398595.1 of Tychaedon coryphoeus. Lineage (NCBI taxonomy): Eukaryota > Metazoa > Chordata > Aves > Passeriformes > Muscicapidae > Tychaedon > Tychaedon coryphoeus. The sequence continues at coordinate 370,816 of WBND01000694.1, forward strand.
TTAAACTTTGGTAGGTGCTATAAATAGTTATAGAGATAGAACCCTAGACAGACAGAAAAAACTTGTGCTCTTCACTTTCAGCATTTGTCAGACTGTTAAATCACAAAATCATAGAACTGTAGAATGTTTTGGGTTGAAAGGGACCTTGAAGAGTCCCTGCTGTAAGCAGGGACACTTTTCACAAGACCAGGTTGTCCAAAGCCCCATCCAATCTGGTCTTGAAGACCTCCAGGGACAGGATATCCACAACTTGTGGCAACCTGTTCTAGTGCTTTGCCACCCCCAGAGTAACATCTCATCTGCACCTCCTCTCTCTCACTTTCAAGCCATTCTCCCTTCTCCTATCACTGCATGCCCTTGCAAAAAGCTTCTATCCATCTTTCTCATAGGCTCCCTTCAGTTACTGGAAGGCTGCATTTAGGTCACACCAAACCCTTCTGTTTTTATAATCACAGTTCTTTCAGCCTTTCCTCATAGGAGAGGTGCTTCATCCCTCTGATAACTTGGTGGCCTCCCCTGGGCTCACTCCAATGTCCTTCCTGTTCTGGGGACCTCATAGCTGGATGCAGTGCTCAAGTAGGGACTCACCAGAGTGGAGAGGAGGGGCAGAATCCCCTCCCTGGCCCTGCTGCTCACTCTGCTTTGGATGCAGCCCAGGATACAGCTGGCTTTTGGGGCTGCAAGGACATTCCTGAGGCATGTTCAGCCTCTCATCCACCAGCACACTCAAGTCCTTCTTGTCAGGGCTTGTCAGAGACTGAAATGTTATAGTTTATGGCCTAAACATCTTCATTAATAACTTTTGCCTATTATAGCAGAACTGAATAACAAAAGCTGCATGGAAGACCACCATACCCTGACTGAGGCCCTGTATTGCATTTTGGATAAAGTGACTCAGGTCTGGGCTGGAGAAAAAGAATACAGTCACAGGATTAAGCATAACACCTTCAGGGTGGAGACCACAGCCCCGGGGTTTTCAGCGGCCAGGCTGGAACAGATCTTCCTCAAACCAAAGGGTGGAGGGAGGATGAGAGATTTTGGGTGTGTGGTGAGAAAGCCTCTGGTCCAAGGCAGCTAATGCCCATCCTCCACTGTGAAGATCAGCTCAGCTGAGGGGTCCTTCATCCCAGGAAAAGCTGCGTCCATATGAGGGAAAGCAGACAGGGGGCCACAGCCCATGAAAGGCCCCCCCCAAACAGGTCCCCAAACCCTGCACCAGAGCACTGCAACAGATCCAGAGTCTTGCAAGGGACAGTCAAACTTGCCCACGCCAGGGAAGGCACCTGGGTGTTCCCACGTGGCCCAAATGTATATTATTCCACGGCATGCTATAATTTTTGGTGGCCCAGGGCTACAGGGGACCCTCACCACCAAGAAGAGCAGATGTAGGGGAGCAATGAGACATCGCTGGAAACCTCAGAAAGGTGGTATGTTTGTACTTAACCCTGGTCACTCTTCCTGTCCTGTCCTGTCCCATCCCGTCCCCCACCCCTCACAACTCTTTTTCTATTTCTTTCTTTTCTCCTTCTTCCTCTCTGCCTCTCTATTAAATAAAACAGATCTCTTTTTTTGCACCAACATCTAACCTTGTTTTGTTTTAATTAAGTTTTGGGGTATATTTCAAACCTTTCTGTGTTCGATCTACTTTATTCACAGAGACTTAGTTTCCTTTGCTCTTCTGTGTTAAGAACGGATTGTGGCAGGGCTGCTCTTGATCTGTTCATCCCCCAGCCTTGATTGATACTGGGTGTTGAACCAACCCATGGTGATGACCATGGTAAAGCAGGTGTTCCCCTGCAGCTCATGCAGGTCCACAGTGAAGCAGAGATCCACCTGCAACCCATGGACAGCACCATGCTGGAGCAGGTGGAAGCCTGAAAGAAGGTATGAGCTTGTGGGAAGCTGGCACTGGAACAGACTCACGGCAAGACTTGTGGACATGCCTTAGGACGTGGACATGGTTTAGTGATAGACTTTGTAGTTCTGGATTAATAGTTGGACTCAATGATCTTAAAGGTGTTTTCCAATCTAAATTATTCTATGATTCTCTACAGGAGAAGCAGAGCCATACCATCTGTTCCACTTGTCTAAATACAATAGCTCAAGGGAACTGTACAGCTGCTCATTTATCAAATTTTACAAGTACCTGTAAAGCAAAATGTTTTGTCTGGATGAAATCCCTGCTTCCAGCTCTTGCATTTTTTTTTCCCCTCAAATAGCACTGACTAGTGTAAATAGCTGATCTCAGCAAGTCACACTCAAGCCACTGAGACTTTACGGACTTATTAGTAAAAGTAGAATTAATAAACTAACAAATCCCTAGTGTGTACACTTAAGCCAAGAACAGTACTATCTACCCCCATGACATATTTATTTTTCAGCTGGAAAATATACTCAGCAACTCTTCAACCTGTAAGAAATACTTAGAATTTTCTTTTTAGACAGGAAGCAGTATTCCCTCATTTTGTCTCATCATCTCTCTCAGACTGCAAACTGCATGATGGTAATGAATGACATTATTTGCACTGCAACTATTTGATTCAAGTAATGGAAACACAGATCTTCTGAAGAAAGCTGACAGCAGTGAATCTTAGATGCTACTAGAAAATAAACAGGTGATTACTGGCATTTGACAGCTGAACTTCCTAGCTGAAAAGTATGAAAGAGGAATGCCTAAATCAGAGTCTCCAAATTATTTATTAAGAAACCCCAAACACCACCACAAAAACAACAAAAACCTCCCATGTTTATTAAACATTTACAATTGTCATGTAGGAGGAAAAATATAGAAACCAAAGAGAAAACCAAACTTGATATGTTTGTAAATAGAGTGGGCACTGGGAACTCACAATGAGGGGCCCCCAGAACAAGGACAGCAACCTGTTGGGGTGCATCCAGAGGAGGCTGCCAAGTGGATCAGAGGAATGGAGCATCTATCCTATGAGGAAAGGCTAAGAAAATTGGGATTGTTCAGCATGGAAAAGAAAAGGCTTTGAGGTGACCTAATTGCAGCTTTCCAGTATCTGAAGGGATAGGGTACAGAACGACAGGGACAGATTTTTACCAGGGCATATAGTGACAAGAGGGAACGGCTTCAAACTGAAAGAATGTAGGTTTAGATTGGGTATTAGGAAAAAATAAGGGTGGTGAGGCACTGGAATATATTGCCTGAGGAAGCTGTGGATGTCCCATCCTGAGTCAAGACCAGATTATATGGGGCACTGAGCAACTTGGTCTAGTGGAAGATGTCATTGTCCACAGCAGAGGAGTTGGAAGTGGACTTCCAGGTCCCTTCCAACCCAAACTATTCTATGATTCTATGATTTTATGATGATTCTATGATTCTATCCCACCATGAGCTATAGGCAAACCTCTGCTCCTATGTCTGGAGTATGCCATCCCACCTTCTTCACTGACCTTGGTGCACAGCTGTTCCTTTCACATATTCTCATTCCTCTCTTCTCTGTCCACAATTACTTCTCAGCAACAGCATGTCAGTTTTTTTTGCCTTCTAAAATCTGTTATCACAGAGGTGTTACGACTATCTGTGCTCAGCTTTGGCCGCTGGCATGTCCATCTTGGACCCAGCTGAGGTTGGCTGTGTTGGACATGAGGAAAATTTACAGCAGCTTCTGAGAGAACCCACTCCCCCCCATTACGCTAATCTTGCCATGCGAACCAAATACAACGTATTCCCAGGAGTTATCCTCACATTTTGAGCAATACAAGAGGTTGGTTCAAATCAAAATATACAAAGGTATATTTCTGATGTGTCAGGCAGTAAATTTCAAGAGCAGTCTTCGACACTGGAGTAAATCAGGGTATAATGCTGACACATAGGAGACTTCACACATTGGTTGTTCCATTCAGAGCATTCTTACTGACACATCCTTATTTCTGTTTTCATCCTGTAGGTTCAAGACCTAACAGCTATTCATAAAATGCAAATATCTTGAGGAAGGTAGATTGGTAGCATCACTTGACTATGGCACCCCGAATCGCAGAAAAATCTGTCTATGTAAAGATTCGTATCAAGAAATACAGCTGGCCATTTAGAAAAAATGTTTATGGTCTTGCAACTTCCTTTTGGGGATTTAAATGAAAATATTGTGTTATGCCTGGTTAATTGGACTTTTCCAAATACATAGTGCTCCATAATGGAACACAGGTATATATCCTTATAAAAATAAAGGAAACTTTTATCCCACAAAAGTGTAACGATATTTCAGACATCAAATGACAGTTCATGGTGATGATTTTGTATTGGTTAAAAAATATGACATATAATAAAGGTTTAAATGCAGAGGAAACACACTGAAATGTATACAGTAAATAAAACAAAGTCCCTGTTATCTCTCTTGCTGTCACTTTTCTCAGCAGACATAGTCATAACTATTCTCCTCTCATATTTAGAGCTGAAAAATTCACTGCAGTGTCATTTCCATTTTCTAAAAATCTTTTTTATGTTCCTATCAGTCTTTAGGGATAAATTTATGCGGCAGAGTCCAGAGTTAGTTTGGGTCCTGATAGCAGTATATCTGTGAAAGACCAGACTACCAAATAGAACACACGGCAGAAAATTTATTTGTTTTTCTACACAGATATAGTCCAAACTTCACACTTCTGTCTGAAATAGGAGCCAGCTCAAAGCCCAAAGCAAAATTTGTGAGAAAAAGTCTAACAGCAATGAAGCTTCCACACTGATGAATTTTTATTGATTTTAGTATATAGGTATGATTTTTAAGTTTGTGCGGAAGTGAAGCCAAATTTCTTCCAAGATAATCTCAGATTTCTTGACAGGAAGATTTAATTAATATATTAAACTGCAAGTATTTTCAGTATCAATGTTATGTAAATAAAAGTCTTAAAAATATTTTCTCTAGTACCTGGAAAAAAAATATTACCTGTATTTAATGTGCATTCAACTCAGTGGATAAAAATAATCCATATTCCCTTTATAAAGTTAAGCTTATTTGAGCTGTCAGGTAAGAAACAGAAAGAGTGGGGAAAGAGAAAGTGAGGGAATGCTACATATTGAATGTGGGCATTTTGTTTAGGAAAAAATCTATAACAAAAAGGGAATAGTTGAAAATGGGAAAAGAACTCCTGGGTGGCAGCTGATAAAGCAGAAAGAACGGAATCTGTGTACCAGAAGTACATCTAATCTCATCCATGGTTTGTATATTACCCTGGCTGCAAAAGTTTGCAATACTGAAGATTTTTTCCATAATAACTAACCATGAAATATATTCATTTGCCTCAAAACTGACAGAAAACTGAAGAAATGCTTATTTTTCTTTTATTCAAAATCTAGTGTATTTTTTCCTTTAGGTCATGCCCTGGTTTTCAGCTTAATGCTGTGACTCCAAAAGAATTCTAAAAGGGAAAAAAAGGAGACATTGCTACAGGTACCTTGCATATCATTTATTAATTTTTTAGTACTGAGGGCTTTCATACTTTACATTCCAAAGCACTGTCCATAGCAGAAAAATTGTTTGTAAAATAATAATTAAACAGATTATTTGATAAATTCAACCTTACTCTCTCCATGAGGAAAACACATACAGAACTTCATTTGCCCAAGTTTTACTTTATTTAAAATAAATCTAAATCTAAATCTAAAGACTTTTCCAATATTTTTCTTTATTTTCTAGTTCTGAGACTTGTCCTGCATTTTTCTGGAATTGCGTGTGAGTGGATATTGCAGATTTCTATGGTTGTATTTCCATACACTGCCTAATTTTTCTCCCCATCTCTAATGTGATAACATAATCAGATTATACTTCTGAAGAAAGCAGGGAGCACAGATAAGAGACTGAAGAGAGCCATGTAACAACCAGAACAACATTACTACTAATAATGTAAAGTTTATGTTATATATGGAACACAAGGAAGATTGCTAATGTCACTGCAATGCCACTGTCAATTATGTTTAAAAGATCATTGGAATTGGGAGAAGCTTCCAATAAGTGGGACAGAGTTATCACTCATAACTTCAAGAAGGAGGAAAAAGAAGGATCTGGGCAACTGCAGGCAAATCAACCATACCTCAATCCTTGTGAAGATGACGGAGCAATTATTTGTTGAAAATATTTCTAGACGCATTACGGACAAGAAAGTGATTAGGAGTAATTAGCATGGAAGGGAAATCATGCTTGAACAATACTACAAACTTCTACAATGAGGTGGCTAGTGGTAAGTGATGGAAGAGCAGTGGTGTTTACCTCAACTTTAATAAGGCTTTGGACATGTCCCGTAACATCTTAGTAGACAAGCTGACAAATGACAGGCTAGGTGAGCACAGAGTGAGGTGAATCAAAAACTGAATTAACTACCAGACTCAGAAGGTTATCAATGGTACAGAATTCAGTTGGTGGCAAGTTACTAGTTTTGCTCTTCGGGCCAGTACTGTGTAACATTTTCATCAAGAACCTGTATTCTAGGACAGAGTGCACCTTCAGCAAGTTAATAGATGGTACAAAACTGTGAGGAGTGATTGATACACCAGACGTGTTGCCGCTCTGAGAGACCTCAACAGGCTGGAGAATCAAGCCAAGAAGGATATAAGAAGTTCAATAAGAAGAAATGCAAAGTCCTGCATCTGAGGATGAGTAAACCCAGGCATCTCTGCCCACTGGGAACCGACTGGCTAGAAAGCGATTCCTCAGAGAAAAACCTTTGGAGTCCTGGTGGACAGCAAGTTGTATGAGCCATCAGTGCATCCTGGTGGCAAAGAAGGCCAGTGGCATCCTTGTCTGCATTAGGACAAGCATCACCATTGCCAACAAGTGAAGCGAGTCAATCTTAAGGTTCTGCTCAGTTCTGGACCAAATGATCTCAAGAGACAGTTGGTTACCTCAGCCATCCTGGTGTTCTGTGATTACAGATATCTGCTGTGTGGGTGCTCTGGCTAAAAAGAGCTGATTGGGAGTTGGTATTCACTGTTCCTATAAAAACTGGAAAACTTTTTGATAAGCAAACCTTTTTTTACTCCCTCATTGGAAGTTTTGAGCTGCAAGATCTTGAATGAAAAACAATACAAGGCCTTCCACAAAATTGATTGGAGGAATAAATGCTCACAAAACCAACCTATTAAAAGAAATTCCTTTTAAAAATATTTTCCAAAATTTTCAAGGCAACACTCTGTGCACCTGCATAGAAAACAGCAAAGTGCATTACTTGGTTTAATTCTGAAGACTTTTACAGGGCAAAAAACCCATTAAACATATATTAACACATTTAGCATCTCATGGCTGAAAAAAACACCTGCAAGCTAACATTTCATTGGTGCTATAAATTTTTAAAAGTAATTAAAAATTCATTATGCATAAATTCTCTCTGTAATTAAATGCTTTAAGGAAGGTTTTTTCTGACCTTCTAATCTTATGTCCCCCATCCAAATATTTTAATTACAATGTTTTGGAATATGGCTTCTGTAAAAAGTACAAAACTAAAATCAAAACAAAACCAATCAACAAAATAACAAAACAACTTTTAAGTACTCATCAGAAGAGGATGGAAAAGAATAAATCTTGAAATTCACATTGTAAACTTCTTGGGACAGGAAAATCTCTGCAGTCCTTCTTTCTCCTTTTGGTTATTTTCCCATGCAGTTATTTGGAGAAAGGAGACCCCTATTATCCTGTTTTCTCCTCTGTCTTCTCCAAGAGTTGCCATGGTTGCAAACTATCTAAGCAGACTGGCATTTTTCTGCACACAATCACTGTGCTTTGCAAAAAGGCAACTGAAGTCTCCCATATATTCTATTCCTCCCCATCTTCCATACCTCCTACCCCCTGCTTCTTTCAGGACTGTACCCTTTAAAAACTCTTAGGGACGTTTGTTCAATTAGGGATGTGAAATATTTTCCAGTACCAAGTTAACAATGACGACATTTCTTTCATGTCTAAAGACAAGATTTTGTAATTGCAAATACACGTACATAATTACATATGAATATTAGTCCTTTGGGGTTCAAAAGAAAGTTATGTGTAAATTTTTATTTGACACATTATATTCTCCTCTCCAGTAAAGATCACTGAAAGATGATTCTAAGAGTATCTAGGGCAATGTTTAATGTAGAAATTCTAGGCTTCATTTTAGTAACCGTGCTACTTCTTATAAGATATATGCAATTCTGTTTAGCCATTTAAAAATTTGCTCATATGAAAGAAAAGCATTAGCAATATATACATACATATCTATATATCTATATATCTATATATCTATGGTTTTGAATACTTTTTGCTTCAGCAAACAAAATCCACTTTTAATGTAATCAAACACTTGAAACCATAACAGTCAAAACTGGAAACTCTTTGTGAAATAAAAAATTAGTTTCAGTATCACTTTAAGCCTAAAAACCTATCTGCATACCTATCACTGGTTAAAGTTACAAATCTTGAAATTTATTTGCAGTCAGTACAAAATTTAAAATCATTTCTTTGCCTCAATGGTTTTCAATGTTTTTAAAAAATTATTATTTGAATTTCATAGTTCATTCCAATTGGATACTGCTGAGTTGGGCAATCTTCATAAAAAGTCATTGCAATACTATATCTTATGCTATAGTTGATTTTGGCATTAATTTAGAATTTTTGCTCTTAGGATTTTCTTTTTCCCAGTGGCATACGCTATCTTTTCAGTGCAGCAGCTTCAGGGCTTCTATCATTGATAATCTGTTACCAGTTCTGTTCAATTGTGGGAGATGAGTCACTTTGACATAACTCCTGTGACCCATCTGATGGAGTTTTTTCATTGTCAACTTTTAGAGGGACCTTATTTGAGCAGTTCTACAATAACTCTTATATCTTTCAACCTAGTGTCAATATAACCTTCTTCCACATCAAAAAAGTCATCAGTAGACTACACAAGCAATTGCATGTTGCGTCCACTCTCAGTGGGCACTGCTACCTCACGGAAAGCAAACAAAAACTACATATTGATTTATTTTACTTATCTATAATTGTTCTTTCCTACTATGACATTCTGGGCTTCGGGTCTTACAGTCATCACGTAATAAAGTAAGGCTTATTCTTCTATCCAAGCTGCTCTGAAAACTCTCTTAGTGATTCTGTCTGTTAACAGGACAAATATAAAAACCTATCATTTAAGCTCAGATCCATTAGAGGCAATCAGTTTAAATTATCAGATCATCACGTGAGTGCTTAATCTGGCTGTTACTGAAGAAATGAGAGATTTTCAAACCAAGAGGTTTAATAAAACTCTCCAGACTAAACTTTCTATTGAGTAAATTTTATTGGTGTTTCTCAAGGGGGAGATGTTCTCAATTTCTTGTTGATTTTTTGCCTTGTTTTAAGAAAATCTTTTGTGTATTGTTGTGTAACAATAAGCACAGAAGAGACAAGAATTTCAGTCAGAGCTTGATAACTGTGAGTTAGTGAAAAACACACGAATGCATCCATATGCTGTTAGCAAGAGAGTTTTTTGATTTTTTTTTTTTTCTGTCAAGACTGTGGCATCTCTGTATGTGTGTATGCATCTTCTGTACATTTACAAAGAGAAAGAATCCCCAGAAGGTCTGATTTAGAGACACTGAAGATTTGGACTGCAAAATCTTATACACAGAAGCACATCCTCATTTTATCAGCCACCTTTCTTTTACTTTTCTTGGAAATATGAGTTCAAGAATCTGCTAACTGTCTAGCCTTTGTTGCCTTAAAATTCAATTCACTCAACAAGGCTGCTGATATGTGGAAATCTGGGAACTAATGAGACAACAAAAATTTGACTAGTGCCTTTAGCCACTTATATTGGTTTGCGAAATAAAAAATGTCATTTTGCATGGAAAAAGGTCTTTACAGTTCTTTTCAGAACAACAAGGTCTTACTGCTAAATATTTGAAAAGTGCTCTCAGCCAAAAGAGGAAGTTTAGATAGACATAGATATAGATATAGATATATAGATATAGATATAGATAAAGCAATAGATATAGATAACCAGACACATATATGTATATCTTAACGTTTTTATAGTCATGTGTCTAAGACAATTCTGCGTGGCAGAGACTCCAAAATTATTTACCTCCCCTCCTGTTTTAGCCACTTTCACGAATAGGGAGATACAAATGGGAGAAGATGTAAGTGAAAAAAACAACAGTTTACTAAAAAGAAAAACAGCAATAACCAAGATAACAGCAATAAGCACTACATACAAAGGTGCTGACTCACGTGTTCCCCTGGTACAAAGAATACAAGATGGTGGACATGCCCCTCCTCACAAGATGGTGGACATGCCCCTCCTCACAAGATGGTGGACATGCCCCTCCTCACAAGATGGCGGAGGAGCCCCTCCTCACAAGATGGCAGCCACTGTAGCAGACCACATAGACCAGGAGACAAAGACAGTAAGATGGAGAAGCCATGCTCTCCAACGCTCCGGGATAAAAAAAGAGAGCTTTTTCCTTACCCTGCTTCTGCTTCTTGGTTGCGACTCAGAGACCTTCCCCAGGCAAGCCTCTCGGGAGCCCTGAGAGAAACAAAAGTGAGTTCTATGTGTCCATTTCTTGTCTATAAAGGGACCCCACATTTCCTTTCTGTGCTTTCTGTGAACATGGGGTAAAGCACACAAATTTGGTTTCCTGGATTGCTGAGTCTTAAGGTGACAGTAAAGCAGGCTGTGCAGATTGATACAGTAATATGGAATACTCTGGTTTGTTTTTTTTTTTTTTTTTTTGTTGGTTTAGTTTGGTTTGGTTTGGTTTGGTTTGGTTTGGTTTGGTTTGTTTTTTTTTTGGGGGGGGGTGAGGGTACACCTAGGACACCATGGCCTCCTGGTTTTCTAGTTCATGTGAATTTCTGAGATGTTCTAACTCATTTCAAATAAAGTTTCTCATTGCTAAGCAGTAGAGATCTGTCCTGAAACAGAATAAAAGAATGGTTGGAAAGGTATTTGGGGACTAACTGATCTCTGAATCAATGGTTGAATACCATTAGATTAAGAACTTGAACTTTTAGTAAAGACTGCATACAGTTCAAGTTGACAATTCAGTAGTGCTAGGACTTTGTTTGGATGAGTGTAGGATTATGGCAATAATAAACATTTTTAGTGGAGCCTATGAAAAGTATAAAATCATGGAATCATAGAATAAAATCATCAAGGTAGAAGAAGATCTCCCAGATCATAGAGTCACATATTTTGCCGAACACCACCATGCCTACTAAAATGTACCACTTTGTGCCACATCCAGTCATTTCTCAAAGACTTTCAGGGATGATTACTCTCTAGATCGCCTGTTCCAGTTTTTAACCAACCTCTGATGAAGAAATTCTTCCTGAATCTTCCCTCGTGCAGCTTGATGCCATTTCCTCTTGTCATGTCACTGGTTGCCTGGGAGAAGAGGCCAACCACCACCTTGTTACAACCACTTTTCAGGGAGTTGTAGAGAGTGATAAGATTTATCTTGTGCCTCCTCTTCCCCAGAACAAACAATCCCAGCTATCTAAGCTTCTTCTCATAGGATTTGTGTTTCAAATCTTCATATGCTTCTTTGGACACATTCCAGAACCTCAATATGTCTCTTGAATTGAAAGGCTCGGAACTGAATACAGGACTTGAAGTGTGGCCTCATCAGTGCTAAATATGGCAGGATAATCAGTTTCCTAGTTCTGGACACACTATTTTTGATACAAGTCAGGATTCTGTTGATCTGTTTCACCAGCTGGGCCCATGCCAGCTGATGTTCAGCTGGCTGTCAAACAGCACCAGCAGATCCTTTCTTGCTGGGCAGTTTTCTAGCTAATCTGTCCTCAGTCTGCCCTGTAGCACTGTGTGGGGTTATTGTGACACAAGTGCAGGACTCAGCACTTTGCCCTGTTGAACCTCATATAATTGGCCTCACTCATCAATCCAGCCCAGATCCCTTTGCACAGCTTTCTGGCAGATCAATACTCCCACCCAATTTAGTGTTATCTCTGTGTTTACTGAAGGTATTATACTTGATGCTCTAGTCCAGATCATTGGTAAAGATGTTAAACAGGACTGGCTCCAATACTGAACTTTGGGGAACTCAACTAGTTACTGATTTCCAACTAGTTATTGATTGCCAACTAGTTATTGATTGCCAACTGGATCTAGCACCATTCACCACCACTCTCTGGGTCCAGCCAGTTTATAACCCAGCAAAGAGGACACCTGTCCAAGCCATGGCTGACAGCTTCTCCAGTTCTCCATTTTTTTCCAGTTCTTTCATTAAAAAGCTGTCAAAGTGTAACAGATACAGCACAGTCACGACATACCAGACGTTAGTACCTATATAATTTTTCATAACAATTCATTTTTTATGTTCTCTAAAATTATTTACATTTGTGTTGCACAGAAAATATTTCAGCTGGAAATAGTGGACAGAAATAAAGGACCTCTGCTAAAGGAGTATCAAGGTAATATATATTTTGTGGCATGAATTTAATAAAAGAAAAATGGTTTAGATTTGTGTTCACTTTGTAAAGAACTCAACAGTAAATAAAAGAATAAAAAGAATAAAAGATTTCTGTCAGTCATTATGGAAACAAAATACCTGACCAGTAAGATGAGTAATCCATATTGAACCCAATGAAAAAGCCAAAAATTCTTATTCTGATCTAATCAATATATTGATCCATCCAGATTTGATTTTTGTACTATATCTATATAGATGTATCTCACTATAATATCATCAAGTTCTTCTAATTTCTATTTATATAAATCAAAATTTGCTTTTTGAAGATATTAACTCCTATTGATTTCAATGTATGTAATGCTGTTTCTTTGAGGATTTGAGGCAAAGAATAAAACTAACTGTAACTTGGCAGGGGGTGGTGAGGCACAGAGTTCTTCCAGATAGTTGTTTCTCAGTATAGCTAAATAAAAAAAGAAAAATTAGAACGGTATTTTGTAGGCTTAAAATCTGTTTAGATTATCTCTGTAAAACTTGAAAATTTATTTATATAATTTTTTTGTGTGTAATCCATAAATTTGATGTATGATATGATTTCTAGAAAGCCAGGGTGTTGGTATAGTAGATCAATAACTTTATGTTGGCATAAAGAAACCGAGTTAGGCCTGGATTCATCCTGCCAGTTTTAGTCATCAAAGCATCTAACTCACAGTTTTTCTATAATCATCAGAGATGCTATGAATCACCAGATGTTTTTGAACAGTGATTAAAATATTAAGCTACCCCAATTATAAGCAGGTAGACTTGTCCTTTGAAGACCTAGTCCCCCTTCCACCCTCTCCTCCCTTTCCTTCTGACTGATTAGAAAATAGGCAAGAATCAGCTGGTATCTTAACCGAGCATCTAAAATCAGGACAAATACCTACTGTATGTTTAACTGTGGTTAAAGAAGTAAATTGAGACTGGATTCAGTGGTCAGTCGTCCATAGTTTTCTGCTGCAGTTTGTGCAATGAGTGGTTCTTAGATATTTCTAAGCACAAACCAGAGCATTTTCATGTCAAGGGCACATAAAGGCATATGTTTGAAAGACATGCCAACTCTCTTCCATGGCAGCTATCATAAGAGCTGGTTTTGCTATTCACCCTAGGTAGCCATTTACTTTGTCTTGGCTGAAGCAAAATCAGGCAGTGGTTTTCGTCTTCACTGTTTATTTTTATGTGTGTGTGACCAGCCTGACGATTCTGACATTAGAGCCTTTGCCAACTCCCATGCAGGGGATAATCCTCCTTCTTAATTGGAACTGTTCAGTGTGACCAGCAGAGTAGGAAACACTTGCGGCTGCAAGATCACCTGCTGGCTGAAGAGGCATTTCAGGCAGCCACAGGGAGCTGGGATCTAGCCTGTTTCACTTACTAAATCGTTACTCCTGCAGTAAATTATTATCTTGTCATGTACTCGACATAAAGAGTCTGCTAAAGACCTTCAGAAAGTAATTTTGTCCCTTTCAGACTTTCAGCCCTCAGATAGAATGATGCAGAAAGAATATTTTTAATGTCAAAGAAAAATAATCCTTTCTACATTAACTTTGGTAAAATTATTGGGTAGTAGATCAGTTACTAGGTTGTTCTTGTTATGTAATCAAGCTTATGGGATGTACTGTAGAGACTTTACACTGAGCCTAATTGAAAACAAAACAGTAGAAAAATTATTTCATTTTGATCAAAAAACAAAACCAAAAACTGGAAATAAATAATGCCACATTATGTTTAAGTATGAAGGAATAAAGATATGTAAATTGATTTACACAGATGGCCAAGGAGAATCAGATATAAAACAGTTAAAAATTTAAGCCAACATGCATAAAAACCATTTTCTTATCTTCAGAAGACACGTGTGTAAAAACCTGCATGCAAGTGTAGTGAAGAATTTCAAGAATCAGGAGCAAAGTTCTGCTGAGGAAAAGATCTGCATAATGATCTCATTAATAACAATCTTCATTGGTTAGAACTCTCCTTTCCTATCCTATCTAACCTTGACCTGCATATATTATGCAGGTTATAAACAGCTGATTTAGCTGTTTTGCTGAATAGATCAGCCTGCAGCACAGCTAAAGCACATGATGTTTTTTTCAGAAGAGCATCAGTCTGTCAGGGAGACTGCCAGTAAAAAAAAAAAAAAAAAAAAAAAAAAACACCACAAAAAAAGGCAAACAACCCACACAATAATATAACTTTTTTTCCCCTTTCAGTTTTCCAGAGCTGAAGTGAAACAACTGTAAAACAAACAACTTTCTGGACAGAATAGAAAATAAAGCAACATGAAGTTTTTGGTTGTAGTGATAAAACGCAATGGTTTTGATTGCCATTTCCTACCTGATGTTATGTGCTCTTGTCTTACTGTAGTATTTAAAGATCTTTCTTCACAGTGCCCATAAGGAAAAATTGCTGAAATTTCATAAATGTTATCTTAGAATTTTTATGATTCATTTTAGTTATAATCCATATATGGAGGTAGCACCCTGGAAGTGTTGGAGACTAAATAAGATTCCTACACCTATCTAAAAATAAACCTAAGGAGAAATGTCAGTATTTGATAATACTTCTGTGTTTTGTGTTTATTGCAGCCTACCCTGGATTGTACTCAGGCATTTTAAAAGCAAACTTTCTTCAAGAATTCTATAATCTTTATCCTACTCCACATATCAGACTAAATTATATTGGTTACCAGTGTGACATAGTGTCGTATGTTTATCTTAGATTTGAGTACATCCAGTTTTAAATAAAGATCTTATTACTTGTGAAAGTGCAGGATGGAAAAGTCTTCCCTTACCCCAAAAAAATTCACAGCCTGATATAAGAGTTTGATGCAAGATTTGCCCATGGTTTAGCATCTGGTAGAATTAGAATATAAAACTGGAAGAATGATGGACATACCAAATGTTTAAGTTTCTGCTATAAATATAGTCCAGGTTTCTGCCAAAAATTATGGCTAGAAATTGACCATTTCATTCCCCAAAAAAGATCAGCGCTGGCTTAAAGTTCTCGTATACTCATGTGGACCTACTACTGATGGTTTCCTTATGAACCTGAATTTGTGTCAAATTCCACTTTACTGGAACGCAAAAGAGATGGGAGTCATCTGAGTGCAGTGCAACTACTGTAACTACAGGCATTCATAAGTATCCTGTTTGGCAGAATACTTGAGAAATTTTATTTGTAGTAGGCTTAACCGTGCATTCCTCTCTACATCTCTCAGAGTGTAGCAATTTTGCCACCAGTAAAAGAGAACAAAAGAAACTGTCTTCTTTTTCCTTCTCTTTCTTATGGAATGACTAGTTTTGTATGAAGGTGAAAAATGTCCTCTCTGGTTTCCAAAAACATTTCCTGGGTCTTCAGAAGAATCGTGGGAAAAAAATGTGCTTATACTTTTTATGTAAATAGTTTAAGCAAATATAAGTCCACTTCCCTTTAACTCTTCCGGCACATATGAATTATCCTATGCCAGCATATAGCCTATACTTGTTACAGAATGAGTGAGGTCAAAACAATATTTTAGTTTTTGCATGGCATGCCTATTTATGTGAACTTATTTTTGCATACATCTGATATGCTCTTCCTCATATTCAACTAATGCCCAGGAAGTTCCGTCTGAACATGAGGAAAAACTTTACTGTGCAGGTGACTGAGCGTGGGAACAGATTGCCCAGAGAGGTTTTGGAGTGTCCATCGCTGGAGATACTCAAGAACCATGTGAACACAGTCCTGTTCCACGTGCTCTAGGATGACCCTGCTTGAGCAGGGAGGCTGGAGCAGATAACCCACTGTAGTTTCTTCCAATCTGACCCATTCTGTGATTCTGTAATATACATAATTTGATAGTGTTTTGATCAAGACCTTCAGAATCTAGATCTGTATGTAAATTTTGGGAACATAAAAAATCTAAAGAATAGTTCTAAAACAAGTACTCAGGCACAGAATGTTTTAGTTTGAATTTGGAGTTCTAATGTGTACTATTTTACTTCATGTCCTCTTTCATCTGCCCTTTTAAGACCTTTTAAGACAGATAAATGTCTTGATTTTCTGAATTTTACACTTCAGTCTTGGAATCACTTGCAAAAGCCCAGTTGTTTAGTAGGACCTCTGGATGTCTGAACTAGTCCAAGTTGTACGAGGTTTCTCAGAGTTTAAAGCCAAAAAATTTGAAAATCTCCAAGTGCAAACATTTCAGGACATCTTAGTGAAAACTGGTCTAATACTTGATTATTATCATTAGGATTTTCGGTTTTTAATTATATCTGGAAGGAATATCTCTTACATCACCTTTGGCCATAGCGTGCAATATTAGACTGTGTTGACAGCCTTCCTAAGCTTAGGTGGGTACCAAACCACTACTTTCCTTTCATAGAGGTCTACCAAGTTGGTCAGGCATGATTTTTCCATTCCCAGAACAGTTCTCTCCAGATACTTGTGCTTCAGGTGATTGGAAATTGCTTTGTCTGTAATTTTGTCCATTTTGCTCCATAATCTTCTGGAGTACTGAGGTGAGACTGAACATCCTGCAGTTTTCTGGACTGACCCTCTTGCCCTTCTTAAAGGTGTGCAATGCAATTCCTGTTTCGGGTTAGGCTGTCTATAGTCTGTAACAAATGCTTAACACAACAACACTTCCTGGGGCTGGCCACCCCAGCCAGAGCAGGATGTCGCCAATGCATGGCACTGAATGGAAGTTGTATACAGCCAGACATTACTTCCACAGATTTCTTCACCAATTTCTTCATTAACTTTCTAGTTCTTGTCTCCATCTCACAGCTGATGGCACTCCATGGGTTCTAGCTCAGTAGCAAGCCAGCTAGAAACCTGTTTTGCACCTCTACCTCCCCTGCACAAGATTTTGCTTGGCAGGATGTTTATTTCATTGATTTTTAGCTCTTGGAAATAGCTCTGTGTCCTAGAGAACACCATTGTGGATGTCCATTCTGCCTGTCATGCTGAGCTCTAAATCACTCTTAATAGGTTTGTCAGTTAGGTCTCTGTTTTCCCACATCTAAAGAGATCTAGGGACCTTCCAGGACTGACAAAGTTCCCTATGGGATCTATCTGAAAAGGTTTCTCAGAGAGTGCCTAAAACACTCAGCTGGACCAAGCTGCATAAATATAATGTTACCCATCAATTTCAGAAACTAGCTTTGAAGAAAGGATAAGACCTGTGGGTCCGTTCCAGTGTGTCAAGACTGATGGTCTTCTGCTGGAGGACTATTGCATTTTCTCCTAGACATAGTTAATTTACCCAAGAGTGCAGGAAAAGACCTTTACCAGCTTGAGATCTCAAGCTTCTATCAACTATGAAGTCAGGGGCCTCTTAATGATAGACAAGGTATTTGCATTTAGGCTGGTGACTATTAGCCAGAGCTACAATCTGAAGTGAGCAGCTGTAAAGTAGGTCTTCTGTTCTTGCTTACAGAGCTGACATGATTTTGGCATCTATATTTTTCTAAAGTCAGGTGTTCACCAGACCATGCTGAATCAGCTGTCCCAGCTCAGCTTCATGGAGATCGTGTTCTGTTTCTGATAGCAGTTTTACTCTCTGATACATTAGTGTGGAATCATATGCAGTCCAATCAGCTGAGTCAATACAGTATGTAATGTAGCCATATAACTTCCAGTCCCAAAGCTCACCATTTGACATTTAAGGTGTAGTTAGAGGTGTGTATGTTGTGCATCCCATGAATAAGCAGAAATGCTGTGGATAGTTTTTCCTTTTTTTTTTCAGTTAATGGACATAGAAGCTTCTCATACTATAGAAGTTTGGCAACAACCAAGAAAAAACCTCCTAAAGTACACGGATCATGGACAAAAGAAATTAAATAGTGGAGCTGAAAATTATTTCCACGAGACAAGATGTGTTTATTTCTTCTTTGTGCTAATCATCATGGTAGAGTATCGCTTTGAATACCAATGCCTTTTAGCAACTTTCAAATCCTATGAGTGGCTAGCTTAAGCTGCTGTGCTAGTTTGCATTGCTACAGTTAAAAACTATTTCATATATTCCACAAGCATTCCTCCAATGTGATAATGTTTGTTTTCCAGAAGTGTGGAGAAAATATTTGCTGTTAAACTGAGTTGTTCTTCACAATGCTGGCAGATTCTGCAAATTATTTAAAAAACCATCAAAGCTATATATTTTTTCATGTTGGAAAGCTTCAGAAGCAAAGATAAAGCTTTCCATCAAAAAAAGAACAAAACAAGGTATCTGGTACCTCTGAGAAACACTCAGAAAGGTGTACTCCTCTACTGGTGTTTTCATATTTTCTTTAAAGGAACATTTTATGTTTAACAGCCCTATTTTCCTGAATTGCTTTCATTTGGTGTTAAGTGTGTTGTTTCCCAGTGTCTCAGGATGCTGGCCTGGTTTCTCTTGAGTTCAAAGACAGTTTGTATTACTCTGTTTTTACACAACCATTTGCTGTCAAAACTAAGTGGTGGAAAAAGAACAAACAAAGCAATCCCTACTAAAATATTTGGTGGTATGGTCTATCAATCACTTTGATGGGAAAATATCTTATGAACATACACTTTCAATTTTTCTTTTGAAGAGATAGCTGAATAGACTGAATTCCTGCTTAGGACATGGCAGTGTGAGTAGGAAGTGACTCAACTGAAGCCAATCAACTCAAAGAAAATCAAAACTACATTAGTGAAAAATTCAGCAAATCCTCTGTATTTCTTTGAATTTTTATAGAGATTTTGCTGAAATACACTGGAGACAATTTGCTTTAGACAAAGCTAAGTAGACCTGAATTGTGAAAGTGTTAAATGACTAAGATATCTCAAAATTAACTTTTAAAAAATATCAGTCTTTTTCCATGATGACCTCAAGGCTAAATTATTATCACAGGGATTTTACTGATTCCTGCTTCCATTAATATTTAGAACACAGAGAATATATAATATAGGCTAGTTAATTATTTCTGAAAGTAGCTGACATTTCGTAAGCACAGGCCCAGTAACACTCAGAGATCTCAATTACTTTAAATAGTATATTGGAAAAAAATTTTGTTTTAGGTATGGTGGATAAAGAGAATATAAGCACAGTTAGTACATCAAAGAGTACCAGATGAGTGTCCATTAAATGGAAGGATTCTCAAAGAAAAATCATTCAAATTAAAAGCTCATGGAATATATCTTTAATAAAACACCAGTCTATCTGAGCCTTCAGGTTGCCTTTTAAACACAGTTTTATACAACACATTGGATTGCATGAATGGCCCATAATGGATAACAACATAGGTCCTTACTGCCCCATCTCATGCCTCACACAACCACTACTGGGTCAAGACATAAATGCATCACCGTGTGGTAAAAACTGAAAGAGGCTGTCTCATCTCTGCATCCTTTCCTGTTTGTTCTGCCTTCTTACTCCCACATGTGTACCAGAATGCATATTCACAGAACTGCACAATAACATATAACAGAGAAATTATTTGTTTGATTTAGTCCAGATCAGTGCCCTGTGAATAAATATGACTAATTGTTGAACTGTAATTAATAGAACTACTTTACTTTCTGCTACATTAAATATGTTTGAAAAAAGATGCTGGGGGTGATTGGATTGGAAGATTCTAATTCCTTCTAATATTAAAATATACTTATGGAAAAATTAATAATCACCATTCTTTTTTTTTTTTTTTTTTCTGTGACACATGTTCTTACCACAATTTCTGCATGTGGAAATGTAATTGTCCTAAGAGCTTAAATATTCTAGTCAGGTATATTTTATATTTAATTTATTTTCCAACGAAGGAAGGAAGTGGACATAGAAGAGTACCCATTGAATACTGACTCTGCTTATGAGACTGGAGAATACACATTTTAATAAAGTCTCTACCAGGTAATTAGAACTGGAAGGGACTTAAAAATTATACAGTTCCAACATACTTGACATAGTCAGGGACACTTTCCACTAGAGCAGGTTGCTCAAAGCCCCATCCAGCCTGGCCTTGAATATTTCCAGTGATGAGATATCCACAACTTCTCTGGGCAACCTGTTCCAGTGTCTCACCATCCTCACAGTAAAGAATTCCTTTCTAATATCTAATCTAAACCTGCTCTGTTTCAGTTTTAAAACATTCCCTCCATGCCCTTATAAAAAGTCCCTTTTCCAGCTCCCTTGTAAGCACCTTTTAGGTACTAGAAGATGCTATAATGTCTCCCCAGACCATTCTCTTCTCCAGGCTGAACAACTCCCACTGTCTCAGCCTGCCTTCACAGCAGAGGAGCTCCAGTTCTCTGATTCTCTTTTTAACTTTCCTCTGGTTTGTCTCCAATAGGTTCTAATTAAAGCAGAGTCTTAGTAATACATCTGTGTGTTCCAGTGTTTCTGTATACTTGTCATGAATACTTCTGTCTAAAACATTTACTTTCATGAGTTTAGTTCAAGTTATTTCAGTCCCTTAATTGAGATAATGTTCAAGGGCAGCACAAAATTCATTTCTGACATGTCAAATTGAGTGGAAATAAGCACTAGATCCAGAAAGACAGATATATTAACCAACACAGAAGTTAAATGTGTATTCTAGTCATCGAGACAGTGAAAGGGGTAGAAATACTTGTAGGGTTACTTAGATTTCAGGATGGGATGCCTTTTTCAAATATGGGAACATTTTTTTTTTTTTTTTTGTGTGAAATCTCCACTGTTATACACTCTTTAATGTGATAACAATGGGAATTGACTGTTAGATAACTGATTTTTAGTATATGCTGTTATACATTTTGGGTAAATGCATCCAGAACTAATTAACCCAGAATGGATTTTCTCCAAGTTTTTCAGGTTAATTGATTAAGAATTAAAACAGAGTAGTCGAAACAAATCTGTGTCTTGGGTATAATGGAACAAAATGTAATTTCCATATTGACTAAAAAAAAAATAAATCTCGAGAGTCTACAACCCCTTTCCTGAATAAAAGAGAGAATTTAATCATTTAAGATAGGAAAAATGTGACAAAAATTTGCAAAATTCAGGTCCCTTAGAGAAATGCAGAGACAGTCATTGTCTTAATGCTTGTCAGATCCAAATATCTGAGTAGACCTACATGAATTTTGCAAGAGTTATAAATATATTTCAATCACCATCAACACAATTGATTTTCAGGTTCTATAATTGTGAACTGTTTGCAGCAACGCAAGTTTTTTATTTATCTGCTCATGCCTTTAAATTACTGTAAGGCAGTTCAATTCAAACAACACTCCTATCAATAAAATTTTAGGCACTTTATACTCACTATGAGGTACGTCATCTTTATCACTTCATACTATCTATTTGCATTCCGAGTAAATGAAACATCTACGGGGAAGAAAAACTTGAAAACAAGTTGGATGGATAATGGGAGCAGCTCTGAAGATAGATTGAGATTTTCGTGTTCTCTTTGTTCCCCTCCACAGACTATATACCTCTTTGACTTGTCTCCTGTGTCCTTATTCAATTATAGAAATATTTGTGTGGGCTTTATTATCTGTTTGGGTTTTGTTTGTTTGTTTTTAAAATAATTTCATGAGATCGAGGGCCATGTACTTTTTTTCAAACAATGGCTTAAAAATCTCTGTGTGGTCCTTGAAGCAAAAGCTGAGGTCAGTGTTAGGAGAAACAAAGACATGGACTGACTTGTGTGAACAAAAATAGCAGCAGATAAAATTCATAAGCTTCATAAAATACATTGCAGTAATGGCCACAATGTATGTCTGTGATAGTGCTCTGGGCCTGAGAACGAATTTTATATATAAACCAACATATAACCCAAACAATTGCTAAACCTTAAGAAGAAACATTTGAATGGAAAATAATTCCTGGTATTAAGTAAGCATGTTCACCATTATATATTTCTTCTAAATTTCTTTATGGCACTCCTTATATTATCATGAGCATGCTTTGGATATTTTAACTAAATTTAACTAAATTCCGACAACAAGGTGAGTTATTTAAGAGGCAGATTATGATGATTAATACAGTTTTATGAATGAATGCAATGACTTGAAAGTAAGGTTAAGGATGTCCAAGAGTTTTAGGGATTTAATTTGGTACAACAAAGATCTGATGTTTGTGTTGTGTTCTGGTGTGGTATTTATTGTTCGTTTTCAGTGTTGTTTTGTTTGTTTATGTGGGTGTTTTTCCCCTCCAAAGGTTACAAATGTAATCACCTTATAATCAAATCTTATTTTTAAACTATTAGCTTCAGCTATTTTTAGCAGCAGTGGGCTTGTGTCATGCAACCTTCAAATTTCTGCTCTAGCACGTCTTAGCTTAGCAGTTTGCTATTCTCTTTTAAGCTAATGCGCTTAAACATCATGTCCCATGGTTTCCAAAAGTGCACCAACCACAATATAATTTGCTGTTTATAACTGATGCATTACTCTTTTCAACAACTCCATATTTGTGAGCAAAAACTGCTTCCAATAAACTCAGTTTTTTGCTAGTGAGACCAAATTAAATTGCAGATGTTTTTCAGTGCAAACACATGTCAAATTCAAATTAGAAAATCAGAAATTTGGTAAAAATATTTGCTTTCAAATAGGAGAGTTTTCTTTTGCGTCCCTTGTAGTAGATGTGCATGTATATCTAAGAATTAATTCATCAACCATCAACTACCAACAGGATGTAATTAACATGAATGAAAAGCAATTCTGCAAATCCCTTTACTGGACTGAGTAGCTTTTTCCCACAAAAGAGCATATTTCAATATCACTCAACAACATTATAGAACTAAAGTAAAATTGACATATCTTTACCTTCACTGGATTCAAATGACATTTTTCAGCCTCTCAGAGTATTATAGCGTGCATTTACTAAATTTGAGGCTTCTGAGAAATAAGGAAGAATGCTTCTACTTATTGCAAAGTTTTAAAATATTCAGTCTTTTAGAGAAAATTTGCAATGTGCATAATACAAACGTTGCATAGTACAAACACTGCACAAAACATTATTTTCTTGAGCCATTCTTCATGATGTTGCAGATGGTATAAAATTTACATTTGGATGATAAACAGAGTAGCCATTAGTTGCATTCCTGTCTCGATCATAGGAATGACACTACAAGCTACGAAATAAAGCAATAAAGAATACAGGATTGCTCAGAAAATAGCTTTGTCTGTATATGTAGTTGTTACCTTCACTAATAAAATGTTGGTAATAAAACTCTCTTGCTGAATGTTGGTAGGATTAACTACTGATGTATGATGACAAATAATATACAGTGTCTAAGGATCATAATTGCTCTGTTAGAGGATGGAAATTAGATTGATCTGAACTTCTGAAATGAAACATTCAAAAAGAAAAAAAAGAAGCTTGTTGAAAGGGTCAGATTTAGATTTAACATTTAATTTCTCAAGTATTACTCTTATATTTCACTTTGTTCTTTTTATATAATAAATAACAGCATGCAACAAAGCAATTTTCCTTTAACAAATAATGTAACTATCTTAATAATGTATTATTAATACTGCATTTAAATTTAGATTTATCGGCGTAGGAAAACCAGAAGTTGTATCTTACATGACAAAAAGCAACCAGATTTTTCAACAAGTTATTCTCCTACAATCTTTCCAAAGCCTCTTTGAACTACCTTGTGTACTTTGTTCTTCAGTGAGTGCCTAAAAGGAAATAATGTACTTTACTCAACAGATTTACTGCACAAAGAGGGGGGAGGAAAACAGATTTATTAACTGTCTCATTACAAAAGTTTAAATCCCTTTGTTCACTTCACCTTCTGTTTTGTCGTAATTGCACTCACTCACATGAACCAAAACTACAAATTCATCCTTTGGGAGTGATTCTGTTTATAAACTTGGTGGCGTTAAAGTTTTTCTTCATATTCTGTAGTTATTTGACAGATGGAGCTATGCAGTCCACAAACTATGAAATGTCTTAGGTAATGAAGACTGTATTAAAACCATAACAATACTTCTCTCACATTAAATAATAAGATGTAGGTGGGAATTCTTGTAATAAGATCATGCGTGCACACTCTTAAATTATTCAATATTCATGTGTTTATGTAGTGCATTGACTCTGGCTGTCAGGCGAGGCTCTACGATGCCTTCTCCTCAACCGTGTGTGACAGTTCTGTTTCTGTGTGACTGGCACTGACAGTGGTGTCTGCAGCAGTGGAAGTCATGGAGAGGTAAAGGATGTGCAGTGATAGCAGTTGGGTGAGATTTCTGTTTCTCCTTTGGTGGAAGAATGCAGAGGTAAGGGAAAACAGTTGAGAAGTATAAGTCACTTGCCTGGAGCCCACACACCATAACCATGAAGAGCAGAAGGCAAGGAGGGTTGTCATTCTATGCTGGCCAGCACTGGAGTCAATCAGGATGGGAACAAACTTTTGGTTTGATTCACTCTTACAGTGTATTGTAGTAAACTGCATTATCAATGCAATTTGAAAATATTGGAGAAACTATCTGTAACACTGCAAGAATGTTTAATGTAAAGAATAAAATATATTTCAGATTGTTTTTTAAAGTTCCAGATTAATTATGGCTGTAAAGCCCTTGTTTGATGTGATCAAAAGAGATGTGACACAGAGAACTTTTCGGCTTCTTGTTTTGAGTTTTGCCAGCAAGAAGATCATTCTTTTCCTGTTTACTGAATATTAAGCAAGGATCTTCCTCTGTATTTTGAGTCTTTGTCATAGCTGGAAAGAGACCAAATAGTGAAACTGTGGTAACAACATCGAAAGGGAATCACAGTACATGTAATGCCAGAGAAGGAAGTGGGTGGAGAAAGATAAAAAAGCACCAGGGCAACAGTAAAAATGAGAGGGTAGAAGAGAAAAAGCATGACTAAACAGAGGACCCTGGAGGAGCCTGCAAAGAGAGATGCGTTTTGAGGAAACAGATTTACAGAATGAAAACTATTAAATTTGAAGAAACAGAAATACACAGCAGAGAAGAATTGAAACACAATAATACAGTTTCAAGAGGAAAACCAGAAAGAAGAAAATATGGAATAGAGTTAAAATGTGGGAGAAGAGCTGC
Source organism: Tychaedon coryphoeus (assembly GCA_013398595.1). Taxonomy (NCBI): domain Eukaryota; kingdom Metazoa; phylum Chordata; class Aves; order Passeriformes; family Muscicapidae; genus Tychaedon; species Tychaedon coryphoeus. The sequence continues at coordinate 396,233 of WBND01000694.1, forward strand.
TGTACTGCTCCTTTGTTTACCCAGAGTATATGGAAGTTACTGTTCTGAAAGTCTCCCGTTTATATTTCTGGCCCACAGCAAAACTGCTCTGAAAAATCCAGTCTCAGTTATTTTCACCTTCTTGCTCTGCCATTCTCATTACTCACTCAATGGGAGCCACACTATAACAAAAATAACTGAAGTCATCAGCTTCACAGCATTTTATATTGATCCACAAATACCACTGTCATGAGCAGTTTTTTGCTGGATAAAAAAATCAGCAGAAATTGGAAAGGAAGGTGGCTACCTGGGGATACTATTGCTGAAATATGACTTTGAACAGAGAAAATGTGCCCTACCTGTAAAGAAAACATGGCTAAAGTCTAGATAAAGAGTTTTCAATTCTTCTGTTGCTCCGTTTTTAGGTATTTTTTATCTTTTCAAAATTTAAGCATTAACAGTGCAACAGAATCACACTTGAAATAAATTGAAAAATTTAATGAATAATAACAAAAAAATATTTTATTATTGGCATTCAGAATGTGAGCAAAAGGTAAAATATATTAGTATATATCATTATGTTTTGAGACAATAAATTCTGTAACTTCGTATTATTGTGTAAACAAATTCTGTGGGAAAAATGTCATTAATCTCCTTAGTGAAACATAAGAACACATCTATTCAGAAATAGATTTCATTTTGGACAAAATTCAGATGCACTATTGCTGACTGGTGTTTTCTGTGTAGCAGCAGACACGCTTGCTGCTCAAGATGCTTAACCTAAATTGTATTTTTCAGTAAAGTTTAAAGTAACGCAGTCCTTTCATTGATGCCACTCTGGACATGAATTCAGCCATTTTCTAACTGTTTCACGCATTTAAAAGTTTATAAAGCACTGAAATATTGATTAGGTTATTTTCAGAATACGTTTTCAAGAGTTTCCTAAACAACATATTTTACAGGTACTCTTTGTTTGTCACTTGACATTCAGCAGATCTTTCAATGGAAACAAAATACTTCGAATATTTCCTCCAAAAAGTACAGAACTAAGTTCTGCAAATCTTAAATAATTAGAGTTTTTCTTACTTAAATTTTGAAATTACTCGCATTTAAGGAGCCTTAATAAAGTGAAATATTAGTTCAGTGTTTAATTTTATTTCCAGGTTGGTAATATTATCCTCATTTATATCTTCTTTATGCAATTTGATATAAACATCGCAGATAAAGTGTGGTTGTTTTTCTCCTCTTGAAACCTCCTTGTTCTTTCTTATATCAAATATGGATGTTGAGTGGTTCTTTCCTGCTCTTTAGGGAGTAAGGACACCTGGAAAAGTTGTTGTCATAACTGGCTCTAGAGTAAGCCATTGGCATATTGGCATTTTTTCATATTGGTAAGACATTCTAAAAGAGATCATCCACAAAATTAGGATTACAGCTCTCAAGTGCTACTTAAATAATTTAAAAGTACAGAGGAAGTAATGTATCAAATACCTTCACCGGCTGATATCAGTGTTTTAATTGAAGATGGACTTAAGCTGTAAAGTCCTGAATCTAATGCATTGCACAAAGCCTGTAAATTTCTGAAAGTAAGTTATTTTAGTCTTAGAATCTTATTTGTCAATAACATACTGCTGAGTTGTGCATAAAACCCTGCAAAATTCAGTTCTTAATATTGAATGAACTTACAAAATTTTAAGTCAATTTAAGGTATCTAATGCCCAAGTATTGAAGGACTAACTACATAGAAGTGCAAAGTGTTAATGTTTCTTTGGGTTTTTATCTCAGTGCTTTCTATTTTAATTTATACTACAGTAATATCTGGATAGTTCTGTCTAGAATCTGTTGAAAGAGATATTATGTTAATTTCAGCAATAGAAAACCTTTGTTCCATTGAACATCCAGAATTATAACAAACGTTTAAAGTAAAAGGAAATGAGAAAATTATGGAGGAACTTACGCTTGAAGATCATTGGTTTCACTGGACATACAGATAGACCTCTAGGTCAATTACACTAAGTCCTCAATTTGTGAACCAGACAGTATTAGGAAAGTGCATTCTACCTGTAGAATAGATCAGAGGGATGAAGGTTACTGAGAAAAGTAGTTCTTTTTCTACTTGAGATGTTATTTAATTGTGATTATGTGATTATGGTTATGGTAGATATGTTTAATAACAGTATGTCCTAGTATATTAAGCAATCTAAGAATAAAAGGCAAAAACTAGAATGCTCACTTATTCTCTGTGCTCTGCTTCTCAGTTGAATCACTCTGACATGTTTTCTCTTGATTTTCTCTCCACACTCTACAATAAGCATTTTTGCCTCTTCCAACATAATAGCGTAAATATTCCCTTATGCTGTCCATTCTCAAAAAGATGGCCACCATTGAAAACAGTGGTTATTCACCAACAAGAAAACTATAATGAAGATACTAAGTTATACCATAGGCATTAATTTGACATCCTAAAGATGTAAATGTTCAATTTCAGGTGAATGCAGTCCATACCACAATGGCTTTAATGGAAATTATGTGTCTCTAGTCAGTACAGATTTTGATTACAATTTTTATCACATTTGAGTTAAAATTGTAGTAGAGTAGGTCATATTTTCAAAGTAGTAAAATTAATATTTAAATTTTTTTTTAATTTCAGGATGAGTATTTAAAATGAAGCCTGCAAAACCCTGGATGTTTCTGTTTTAATATTTTTAAAAGGCTATTAGTACTGAATTATTAGAGGAATTATTAGTACTGAATTATTTGAGGAAGAAATTTTTTTTTGGGGTTCTATATTGAAAAGACATCTTTGCATTGATTTCAAATTACACCATGGTTTTTCTCTTCAGTTATATAAATTTCCGAGAACTGGATTAGACTATACCTGCTAGGTATAACTGCTTTGGTGATAGTTGTTATTTGAACATTCACCTAGAAGGGTTTTAATCTCAGTTCTGATATTATGTTAGAGAAGGTGCCCAACAGCCACTGAAATCTCCATATTTTCAATTCTGCAACTATTAGAGCTTCTCATTTATTACATTTTATTGAACTATTTGTCTAGTCCACGTCTAGATTGTATTTGAATTAACTTTTTCCTACTTCTTCAGCTACAACATTTTTTTTTTTTTGATATCAGATAATGGCTACAGATGTAGATATGAACAAAATGAAGTGATTTGTCTGACTTTAAAAAGACAATGAAACAAATGTAGCAGTATATTATTTCTTCATGAGAAGAGGAGAGTCAAGAGCAGTTGAAAATTCAAGAACATTTTTTAGAAAATCAGTGGAAGAGCTAAGGTAAAAAGAGGAAACTTAGTACATTAGCATTAGAATATTTCTATAGTCAATTCAAACAATTTGCACAAAGATATGTGAATATCAAAATAAGTCAAATATATACGGAAGATTACATTTCAAGTAATTTGGTCAAAGTTTTAGTCAAGTAAAATATAATGAATTTGCCTTTCCCCACTTTTAATCTTGAGTATGAGGTTGGTAAGAACTATTGGAAATATTATCTATATAATGATATTTAACTGTAAATATAAGAGGGAAAGGAAAGTGAGATATCAAGAGAAATATTCAATTTTTTTGTATTAAAACATGTAAAACCTAGCTGGACAGATAGCCAAGTTTCTTAGACACTGCTTATAGACAGTAACTTGACATAAATTAGCAGAATAATTTCATAATTTTTCAGCTGATCCAGAGGGCTGAATTCAAGGAAAAAACAAACAAAAAACCCCTCTCTTGAACTATGTGACTTTGTGCTTCCTTTGCTTCTAATAGCTCTAAGCTACACTGAATTGTAAAGCTTAGCTTGGTGAAATTTGTGGTGCAGACTAATGCAAGATCAGTGGTGAAGACACTTGTGTGAGTGGAACTTGTCTGGCTGCCAGGTGCCGACCAAGCCATATTTTACAAAAATGCATTACTTTGAATGTATATTTTCAGCTGACAGATTGCAAACAGATATGCTATGTCAATCTGAGTGAATCATATTGCACTGCATCATTTTCTGGAAGAAAAACTTTCAAAAATAGGAAAGGTTAATTGCAGTGTCTAGAAATACAATGTGGTATGAAAATTATTAGGCATTTTCTACTGCAGAGCATAGGGATAGCCAAATATTTGCTCCCCAAACACATGCAAAATTTATAGGATTTTGCACTATATTGCATGGTTTCACACTGCATCCAACCAGGATTTTGGCATAGTCTCTGTGTTATTCTGCCTGTGATAATATGTCATTATGAATACAAATATTTGAATATTTATTTCCAGTCTTGCAAATCCTACTTTAAGATTCTTTAGTCAGCATTTTAATACACAACCAATTCTGGATTGGTTAAAATTATGTCTATTTGCATTTCCATGTAGATTATTTCAAAATTGAGATTCACTTAAAATTTCAAGATGTTAATAACATAAAACTTCAATTTTGACATTTAGTGCAAGTTCAGTTATTCAGCTCTTATAGCCATACATTTACACGGAATGTTGCAAGCAGTTCTAATCCACATTTAGAACTTCCCTATACCTTCTATAATCAGATAAAAAAGGATGAACATTTCTGTCCTTTAAATAAGTATCAAGTATGTCTTCTTTAAACCTATTCAAATGAATCCATCTGTTTCCTGGACTGTGGGAATCCACATATATGATAATATAAAATATTTACTTACTTCATTTTCACCTCTTCTAATAGCAAAAATTATTTAAGTCCCATCTAGTATGATTCTCAAATTCTTTGCTTACTTTTGGGCCATTAATCTGCTGTGGATTAATTGGTCATTATTAATACTTGTTTCCTATCGTGTGAATTTGCAATTATCTGGATATATTAAAAATATGCTGTTTTCTTGCTATATTTAGGCCTTTATCAGTGTCCTTTAGTTACCCCTACTTCAAGCTGGGAATACCTGATGTTTTTATGAGAAATATGTCTATTGTCTCCTGAGGCACTTTTTTAGATGATAGGACTGTATTGATGAGAATATGCTTTATTGTTTTATACTGATTGGATGTTGTGTCAATGTACTGGGACTGGTTGGAATAGAGATAATTTTCTTCATAGAAATCAATTTAGTGATGGTTGTTAGATCTATGTTTGTAACACCATTGTTGTTAAACAGTGCATGCACAGCATCAAGACCTTTGCTATTTCTCCCTCTTCCTCTGCACGTGAATAGGCTGGGAGCAGACAGAAGATTTGGAGAATCTGCAGACAGGAAGGAAGCTGATCTGAAATGACTGAAGACATGTTCCATGGAATATGATATTATTCTCAGCTATAGAACTGGGCAGAGTTGTAATTTTCCAAAATTAGTCTGTGTTTGGGGATCAGCTGGAAACCAGTCTACTAGAGGGAAGTGGTGAGGGGTGACCTTTGTAGCAATTTTTTAACTTTTTTTACCCTTCACTTATTAAATTACATCTTGATCCAGAAGGATTTTTTTCCTTTTGCTCTTACAATCCTCTCCACTGTCCTGCTGGGTAAGAGAGAGAGAGTAGTTGGTGAGTGCATAGTTGCTAGATGTGGTCAACCCACTGCTATCACTTATTCTGTTAATGTAGTTCTGATCAATATCACCCATCTTTAAAGTGCTAACAAAATTTAAATTTTCTTCTTATCCCTTAGAAGTTCTGAAATATATCAAAACCTTTTATATGAGCATTAAAATTCTGAAGAAGTATTTAATTATCTGTTTTGGGTGGCAGGTGACAGTTAAAATCTGTCTTGATGGCTATCATTTTTAAACAACTGTGTATTCTCAGTAGATTTGTGCAGAAAGATTGTTTATTTTTATGCATCACCTTTAACACAAAGTGGAAGAATACAATGCTTCTGACTGATTCCCTCTATGTCTGAAGCCATGCTCCCACTTAAAAATTTCACTTGAAATATTCAATAACAATATGTTAAATCTAAATTGTTCCAGATATAATCTGGCCATTTAAATGAGTATTTGAAATACAATATAAAACAGTAATCACAGGAGCTATCAAAATTTTAACAATTTTATTGTGGAAATGCATTCTCCTTCAGAAAAACCTTTTCAATTATTCCAAAAGTTTTTCAGTCACTGTTTGTCCTTTCTTCAATGTGCTTACTTCTTGTCCACACATAATTTTGCATTTGTTACAAGAAGAGGCATACCATGCACAGAATGATAAAGAAGTTTATAAATAATATAATTCAGTGACTGATGGGCCCAAAGGGTTACACCTGCCAAAATGCATTAACTATTGTAATGTGATGTAACAAACTGTGATGTGACTTGCTTGACATAATACAGTATGTCACTTAGGAATTAAATGAACAAATGAAAGAGTAAAACTAGGAAAATCTAGTAGGGACAGAGTTGCAATTCTAATTTCGAGTTTTATAAAAGAAGATGAAGTTATGTTCACTGTATAATAGATTGATGTCAGCTGAAGTGCTTGGAAGTTCAAGATAATTGGTGTTCTGGGAACTCCCAGGGTGCTGAATAATCCTGCCTCATGTTGGAAAGGAGGACCACCATCTTGTAGGAACTATGGCCAAGGTATTCATGCAACTTACTATGAAAATAAAAAAGAAGGGAACAATACATTACACATTCAAAATGCAATTAAAAAATCCTATACAGAAGTATTCAGAGATATTTATCTCTGTTCCCTGAATACAAAGTAGATAGTTAAATCAGTGAGTTTAAATTATTGGGCCTAACTCTAGATGAAAGAGACCTTTCTTTATCTCTTGATCAACCTTGAGTGAAAAAAAAAAAAATCAGACAGGTAACACTTTTCCAGGTACTGAATATAACAAAATTCTCCATTATATTAATACGGTAGGCTGTAAAAGTAACTGTTAGAAACCGATCTCTGCTGTGTTTAGGAAAGAATGCCAAAGATCACTCATGTCTATCAGAATTGGACAAACAAACTATATGGGAAAAAAATAGATCAAAATACTCTGTGAAGTCCTGAGCAGAACTGATTTGCACTAATTTGTATGCTTGATTGTAAGACAAAAAACTCTGAAACCTGAAAAAGCATCTTATAATTGCACCTTTCTGCCTTCTATTGTGATTGTGTTTGTTGTTATTATTTTACATGTCAAGGAATTCTGCAGATGTTTTGGAAATCATGGAAAATTTAGGAATGTTCCATGAAAACTCATATTTTCCTTTAGTAACAAGAGTTTCCTTCATTAGCTATGCTGATTTTTAAAATATAACATTATGCTGAGGATAGGATTTGCTTTGGCGCTTAATCATGACAATGTACTACTATTTTGGACCATGGACTGCTTCCATGTTCATCAAAAAAAACTATTGAAACACATTTAATACTGATTTCTGAGATGCAAATAGCATTTATCAACTTGCATCACATATATCTGCCTTGTATTCTGACATAATTAAAAAATGTTTCAGACAATAACACAATTACTGTTAAAATGCAAAGAAAAGCCCATATATCATATGCTGTAGCATTTCTGATACATCTTCTGACAATGATGTATACAGAATAATGATTTTTTAAAAAAATACGCAAAATATAATTAAAACATGTTTGAACAGGGGATGTAAAACAAGATGGCAACATGCAGTAACCTGACTTTCAGTGTATAAATGACTTTATGGCAGACTGAATTGAAATAAAGGGTTCAAAAACACCTGCAAAACATGCTTAAATTTATCAGCATGATATATACCTGAGTGTATGCTTTGTGTCTGGCCTTAAGATTGTGTGTATATGTATGCATATATAGACATATATATGTATGTGTGTGTATTTGATAATGAAAAAAATTCTGCTTATTTATTTTAGTTGAAATTTAGAATATCCCTTAGAATTCTTAAATTAGGTACCCTAGTGCAGAGATGTGTGAGGATTCCTGCCAATGTTTCCACACTCTAAAGCAGTGACTACAAAAATTAATGATTTTAGATAAAAGAATGAAATGTGTTTCTTGAATCTACTGCTTACATAGTCCAGAGTACTTCATACCTGGTGAAGCATCTTTGTCACTGTGTGCTCTGAGTGAGCCTGTACAGCCTTGCAAAGGAGCCACTAGCAGCTGCTTACTGTAGGATTGTTCAGGTCATGACAGCTGCCAAGCAAGAGTGTGTCTAACCAGGGAAAAAGTTCAAATATGTAAGAACTGCTCTATTGCATTCTACTTCTTTCTTACTGCTTTGTGAATCTCAGCACAGGAGAACCACTTGCCCCAGTTAGGACACTATAACTAAGTTATTTTAAAATAAAATGTTAATATAGATAAAAAGATAATGCTTTAGAGATAGATGTGGGAAATACAATTCTTATGGAAATTACTATTACACTTATGATGCTCTGAGGGGAATAAGGGAGAAAATGATCACCTGTGCAACAGGCTGCAAGAAATAGGCCAAGAATCGTTTTTTATTATTATTGTTAATAGATAAATGTAAGAATTGAGTGAGAACTGTGAATACCTAATATGCAGTTAATTCTGGAGGAATTTAAATAGTTGAGATGGGAATACAGCCACATTGTCTGGTTGGCCTATACACTTTTGTTTTCCAGAGTCTTGAAGTCTGCTAGCATCAGAGCAAGGATGAGATTATTAATTTGAAGGAATTGAAAATTCAAAAGATTGAGCTGACTAGCATGTTTCTATAACAGCAGCTGAGAAATAGTAACTTGTATTTGTTGAAGACAGAAAAGGAAGACATGCCTCTGCTGTTTCCTCATGAAGAAATTAGTATATCTTTGACTCGTTTCAACTGGTTTTGAACCGGAGGAAGACAGGCTCCCTAGAAGCCATGGTGGGAGGTGCCAGAACACTTCTCATTGAACAGCAGCAGCCACGAGAATGGTAGAGTGATTTGGTAGTAAGGTTAAGAGGAGTTATGAGCTCTGTCTAAGAGTTGATTGGGTCTCTGGGGCCATGGGAACTCTGGCCTGCCTTATAACCGTGGGAAAGCAAGGATGTTTCACAGCGCTCACTCCCAAGTGCCAGCTGGAGTCCCAGAAGCAGCTCCACAAGGGATATGACTCTGCCCAGGCCCTGAGCCATTGGGTGATGGAACACTGATGGTAACAAGCAGATGCTGTAATATAAGAAAGAGAAAACAGAAAATGAAAAGATACTTTGGAGTGGGCCTTGGAAAGGGAAAAAAACTGGTTAAAACCACATTGCATGCAGGAAAGAATAGTTAGAGGGCTGCACTCAAACAGTTCTTTGGGATGAATGACCCCAAAATTGGCATGAGGAGGGAGGCTCCTTCTTTGCTTCCAGGTGTGCGTTAATACAGTAAGTCTAGGTTGCTGGGAACAGCTGAAAAGGAACAAATTCCCTCAGAGAATATCAGAGCTGCTTCAGCCTGATCCACCTGTCATCCTGCACAGAAAACAATGGAAGACACTGGACCGAGACATCGACCTGTCAACCATATTATCTGCCTTAGGAGGTTTATTATGTGCCAGGAATTCAGCTGCCAAATTCTTTCAGAGGTATTGCCAAGATTTACCTGTTTTTTTAAACTGATGCCATTTATTTTCTATGTGACACTAGCAATTTTTGACACCAAGGAAAACCCTGAGCATATCACAAGAGAATTTAGAATTCAGACAAAGTACCATTTGGCTCCCTTATGGTATGATATAGAGAAGATGGATCCAGATTATTTCTCAGAAGTTCACAATGAAAGTTCATGAGGCTATGACAATGAACTGGAACAAGGCAAATTCCAATCAGATATTAAAAATAATAATTCTATCATAAGGTTGATCAAATATTTGAGTGAGTTGCTCAGTGATTTTATGTAATCTTTATCCATGGAGATATTAACAGTTGGATTTACATGATCCTGAACAATATTATCTGACTTTGAAATTTGGTGTAATTTCAAAGTTGTCCCTTGCTCTGAGCAGGATATGGGGTAGGACAAGTGAATGCTTAGCGCTTCTTTTCAACCTAAACTTCTATGGCTTATGAGACAATCATTCAGACAGAGAACTGGAAATTTTTCAGTACAGATTTTTTTTTAAATTCTGAAGTAACTTAGAACTGAATATATAGCATCTGATAATCATACAATACTGATAATGATCTTTAAGTGTTTAGATAACTAACAGCCGCTGCTATAAGGAGGAATTTCTAATAAATACCCTCTGTTCTCATTAATCAGATCTAAGTTCTTCTTCTGTAAATTAGATGGCCAAACCTCAGTTATTTCTTTCATCAGGTCAGAGAGAAAACTAGTCTGTTAGCCCACTGCTTGTTTCTCCCAACTGTTGTACTCTCAGTCTAAATGAATTTATCTCAAGGTACTTAATTGTGCTTTACAAGGCACAAGGAATCATTGTGGGGAAAAACTGCATGTTTAAATTATCAG